>VWZX01008184.1:527901-711875 GCA_013399015.1 Galbula dea
CGGGGCGGGGGGGCGGGGGCAGCGGGGGGCCGCAGCTGGCGGCTCGGCTCTGCCCGGCCCGGCCCGGCCCGGCCCCACCGTCGGGCCTGAGGGAGCGGATCGAAGCGGGGCGGCTCAGAGTCGGCGGCGGAGGAGCCACTTCCTGGCTGTTGGGCCTAGCGCGGGCCGGCCCCGGGCCTAGGCGGCGGGGAAGGGGCCGGCCGCGGCCGTGCCAGGGCGGGAGCCGGGCCGGGGCGCGGAGGGGATTTCCGGATCCGTGTCCGCCGGAGGCTAGAGGCGGGGCAGGGGNGCTAGAGGCGGGACAGGGACAGGTCTGTCACCGCGCGGGGCTCGGTGGGACCCCGGTCTGGGCTGGGAGGTGGAGGGTGGGAGCACTCCTTCCTCCCCCTGCTTCTCCCGGTGTCCCCTCGGCCTCTCGCGGCTGTAACGTGTCTGGCTGGTATCTGGTGGGTGTCTGCGGGCAACGGCTTCCCTCTCCTTGCGCATCGCAGTGGGACACGCTTCACTAGGAGGCTGAAGCGTTAGGGGCCTGCAGTGGGGTGGAGACTAAGGAGTGGGCTTGAAACCTGCATTTCTTCCGTCCAGTTTTCACCTGGCAGTTCGTCGGAGAAGAACAGAGGCTGCAGCAGTACTTGCAGTCTTTTGTGGGTTAATAAAATAGTACAGGATTAATTGTTTTGATTTTACTTTTTCTATCCGGGGAAAGTCGTTGAGCTGTAAGTAGGCTGGGGTGAGATTCTGCACAGCCTGGTAGGTTTTGAGGTGTGTTTATACTTGGTACTTCTTCATAAGCAAAATTCGAGGTCTCTTGGCTTATTGAGTCAAGTATAAAGAGGATCCACATCTTGATTACTTCTAATATATATGATGCCAGTGCATTTGCTGTGCTGCTCAGCTTTGCTCTTTTAAGAGTCAAAATTATGTGAAAATTGTAAATAAATCTGGGTTTGTTTTCTTTTTCTTTTTTTTTTTTTAATCTGGAAGATTTGGAGCTTTTTCAGTGTTCTTGAGAGTTTAATACAAAACAGGGTCCCAACTTACAAACTTTCCAGCAAAGAACAGAGTGGCATGTGCATGGGAGTGTATTTACAGGTGACAGTCCCAGTTGTGTGTGATTTTGGCTGAGAAAACTGGGTGGATGTGAAGGTAGATCTTGTGAAACACAGATGTAACTACAGTATTTGTTGTGAGGAAGCTTTCCTTTTGCTTGACCAGTTAGCAGTGCAGCCTCTAGGCTAGTGTTAGAGGGTAGTCCGTTCTTAGTGGTGTGTGAGGCATGGAGAGTTAAGTTCTAATTTCTTCTGTTGTTGAACTAATTGGTCAAATTACTGTTTTTCCCTTACTTAAAACCTTGCAAACTTTGTTGGTGACATCTTTTTATAGCACCTGGATGTTTTGGGGGTAACAAAGAGGTCTGGTCTCACTCTTGGCTGCTACCTTGCTTCAGATTCCTGGGCCGTAATTCTGGACCCTAACACTTGACCTTCCCACCTGGAAAAAAACTAGGTTGTTTGTCTTGTGTCTTTGCAGTGGGTGACTTCTATAAATGCTTCCTGGTTGGATGTATGAATTTGTCATGGGTTCAACCTTTTGGCCTAAACCACACACTTTACATGGTGAGGAAGCTGCCATTCCCAATAGAGCATTGCCTGCAGTAGCTTCAGTTGTATTAGGAGTGGAAGGAAGAGTGTAGCTGCTTTGTCTGGTGCTAAGGCTGGGTTAAGAAGTTAAGACTGTTACCTCAGTGGCTGACTCTGCTCTACTCCCCATGCTATAGCTTGATGCCACCTTAGCTCTGAAGTGCAGCTGCTGTAAGCCAGGCTACTAATATAATTCCCCCAAAAGCCACAGCAGAAACAGAACTTTGAAAGCAGTAGGGGAAGTGTGGAGGACTAGGGGTGCTTCATTGCATGAGTAGGGCCTAGTTCCTTTTCCATCACAGTGTGTGGTTAGAGATCCTTCTAAGGAATAGGTAATACCTCTTTACTGATTTTGTCACTTTTAATAGATTTATCCTTTCATCATTTCTTTTAACCTAGTCAGAGAGCCCAAGAATCATTCACACAGTCCCAAACACAGAGCACATTCTTCTCTATCATATGCTCAAGGTTTTTTAAATCTCAGAAAGATAGCTTTGGCAAGATGGAACCTGTGAGTCTCCCCTGAGAGCTTGAAGAAGGATGCAAAGGCTCAAGCAGTGTGGTGTTTTGTTCACTTTTTTAAAGTGATTCAGTTGAAAGGAGATCTCTGATGTAAAACTGATGATGAATGTTTCTTTTTCTCTGATTCAGATGTGCTCTTGGACAAACCTGCAGCACAAAACATACCCACCTATTCTTTCCTTCTCCTTTCTTTTCTGTTAGTTGTGTTTAGCTTAGATGCTGTTGCTGGTAAATGCTTTCTTGCAGGGTGTGGAAGAGGGAATGCACCTGACTGAAGTAATGGCAAGTGTAGTAACTGTAGCTGTTTCAAGTTCTTAAGGGGCAAAAAAGGAACTGGACACATTTTTGTGAGTGTAAAAAATGACCAGATTGATTCTCATTGCTAGGTTTAGATTCCTCTCAGCTTTTAATAATGATAATCACCACAGGGATTTGGGTGAAAACAGTGTGAAACTAAGTTGGAACCCACGTCCTTCTTTAAGGGAGAGTAGCTTTTAATTAGAATTTGGTAATTTTTTTCTTTTGTGCCTGCCTGAATGCAGTCAGATCAGCCAGATGCACTTGGACTGCTTTTCCTCCAATGTGTGTATTGCTAGAGCTCTGTATTAGAGAGGAAGAAGTTGTCCTGTTATGTATGGGCATATTAGTTTGTGCACTGGGGTGTACCAGAGTCTAAATGAAGAGCAACACAAAAACTTTGTAGACAAATGTTGGATAGATGTGGCAGAGAAGAATGAGAGTGCTTTGAGAAGACTTGATATGATCTTATTCTCTCTACTTCTGATTGTTACAGCTTTCTAGACCTTTGCTTTTTCTCTTTCCTTTTTGTCTGGCTGATCTCTGATTTGTTCCTGATACAACTTCTGGGGGAAAAAACAAAATCATGTCAGTATGCAGGTCCTGTGTGTGAGCCAAGTTAGTTTGGTAGAGCACTAAAGGCTAAGTATATACTGAAACAAGCAACACTTCCCTTGGATAGGACATGCTCTGGGTGGCAAAGCAGGTTTCATGTGTTTGTGATGGTAGTAAGCAGTAGTGTGGGTGCAGGGTGCACCATGGCTTTCTTACTCTTAGGTGGAAGTGAGAAAAGGAAGATAAGATTTTAGGTAACAGGACCTCTCTGTCTCTTCTATCATAAATGTAGGTTAGCAGGGGTATATGTGGACAGGTGAAGATCTTTCACATCCTAGAAAAGTTCCAGAAGTGTCTTAGCTTGTTCTTGAGAATGCAATGTATCATTCTCATCCAACTAAGGCAGTGTTACTGAGTTCTGTTAGCACAGTGCCTCCCAAACCAAGTGACTGCCTAGGTCCCCATCTCTAGACATGATGAGACAAGACAAAGTGTGGCTCTTCTTCCAAGTGGTTTGTAACTTAAAGCAGGAGAGAATTATTGGCTAGCACTTTATAACTGAGGACAAGTACCCTGTGTTTAATTAAAGACAAAATGGGAGGTGCTGGTAGGGAGCAAAGAAACTTGTCACAGCAAATAGGCTAAGAAAGTGATGGCTAGAGCAGTGCTTTTTATGTGGCTGTGAAGGGCAGAGGCATGTTTTCTCCAAAAGGCAAGCACTAGTTGTGAGTATTGTCTGCTCATCATGCTGAACTAACACATTGAATGACAAGCAGAGGGGTAGTAGGGGGTGCTGTGTGTAAGGAATGTTGAGGCAGAGACTGTTTTCTTCTGCTTTTCCATGTGCAACAAGGTACACAGAAGATGCTTGTTAAAAACAGGCTAAAATCTTTCATTTGGACAGGTCTGTAACTGAAGTCAGCAACATAGAGATGTTTGAGGATGTCACCAAAATTACCTGAGAATGGGTGTAGAGTCATGTAGGATGAAAGTTGGTAAAGCTTCTCCATCTCTACAGTGATAGTTGAGAGAGAGGAGAGCACAAGGAGTGAGCTGGATAAATAGTACATGAAGAGAGAAAACTAGTCTGTGATGTTGAAGGCAGAAGAAGATGCAGTATCTGTTGTGAGGTGCCATTGTGAAGAGGTCAGGAGAAACTTTGGGAAGAAGAGATTCAGTGAACTGGGTGTGGGAAGTGCTGAAGAGGAATGGGTTCAGTTCTGAACTGGCAGCAGGTAATTCTGGATCTCCTTTCACACTTGAGTGTGTTGAGTATGCTGAGAAGGTTGGCAAGGTGCGTGATCAAAGAGCTTTTTGTTTTGGTAAAATGAGGGACCCAGTGTTTGTAATGTGAGAGCATTTTGTTTTTAATCTGAAGACAGAGGAGAATAAGGTGTGAGAGAGATGAAGGAAGATGAAAGTGTGTCAGTGGGAAGCAAAAGGATCTTGGAGAGCAGATAGTCTTCCCTACAAAAATAGCCATACTAGAGCTGACCAATGATTTAGCTAAAATAATATCCTGTATCTAAAAATAGCTATTGGAAGATGCCTGTGGAAAAATAAGAACTGAAAGCTTCTATGTGCTACATTCCCTCCTAATGTCCATCACAGGACAGAAGGATAGTGGTGGCCTGCTGAGAGAGGAGTGATGCAGGATCAAGAGGTGATCTGAAAAGCTCCTGTGACTGCAGGTAGTTGTCCAGTGGAGAAGGCAGAATTGCAGTAGGAAAACAGTTATTACTACTAGAAGAAAACAGGGCTACTTACACTCTGGTGCTCTCTCAACACAAGAGTAGAAACAAAAGTAGACTTTCCTTTTGTATGCCCCTGGAGAAAAAAATCAGGAGCTTTTTCTTTTAGGGAGGACTAGTGGTTGTTTCTGCTTATCTAGGTGAATGATGGGTAAAGGCAGGTTAAAAATTGCCACATAGAAAACTGACTGTGATCTCTTCTGTATAAATGATATTGCTAGAACAGTGTATGCAGGAAATTGGTGCCAGTGTTGGTGGTAACTGGGAAGTCTTTCACCCAAAACCAGGCATGGATGAAGACTGTCGTGTGAACTCTTGAAGTACTTTGCTTAGTCTCCATCAATAAGCTTTTCAGGTGGAAGTAAAACAAAATAGTGTCTCATAGAGTGGCAAATACACTTTTGAAACCACAGAATAAGGTAACCATAGTCATGTTCATCCTTGTCATTTCCCATTCCAACTTTGTCTAATATCACATTTGTATTTATCTGTAGTTCTGCTTCTCTGTTGCTAACATTGCATGTTGTGATTTTATTAGTATACAATGTTCAGGTCTGTGACCATGTCAGAGTATGTGATAAATTTGTTGTTAACACAGACTTCTTCTGAAGGATGATGCTAAGCATTAAGTCTGTCATGTCACCTACCATCTGCTCGGCACAATGTAATTAAAGTGGAAGTACCACCATGTGAACAGGAGAAGAACCCTCCTGCAATGCAGGAATGAGTTGAGGGAGTTGGAGTACAGTTCTTTCCATCACCTGCTGGAATGGCTGCAGTGTGCTGTAAAGGGCTGGAGGGAGGTGGAGAAAGTAATTATTTGGAAGACTTTGGCAAGTAGCTGTCCAGAGAGTAGCTGTGTTTTGAGGTTGTCTTTCAGAATCATGAATCCATTACTAACATGAAAAATGGTATTTTTCAGAAAGATTTGAAAATGAAATGTCTCTTCCTGTGCACACAGCCAGTGCTTTGCTGTCAGTTGGCACAGCAGTGTCCTGTGTCGCCCAGGTGCCTGGGTTCCTCAGGAGAGGGAGCACAAGTGACATCTCCTGGGGTCTCATCTCACACCACAAATCCCAGGGTGCTGCTGCAGGAGCCTGCAGTGCAATTCTTAAACTCACTTTCCCCCTGAGAAATGGTGTGCATCACTGGACAGCTAGAAATGCATAGGGGCATGAGCTGGTGAGCTCTGCTCCTGGTGTCAGTCTTATTGGAAGCTGCTTTCCATTCAGAGTCCTCCTGGACCATAGCAGCCCTTTGAATCACATCCCCTAGTTCTCTGGGAGCAGTATCTTCCTAGGAAGCATTGTTTTTTTTCCTCTGCCTGGTAAAAGAAAGGGCAGAAACTGCAGGCTAGCTAAGCTACACATTTATTGTAGTGGGAACAATGTTTTCAGTGGGAATTACTGTCTCTTAAATTGATACCTAGGAGAACAATGACATATTTTCAATAAAATCTTGCTCAGCTTTTAGTTGGGTGATAAAGTGTGAACAGGTTAGCTTGCAGAGAGCTGTTCCCAAAGACAGGATAAAGTGAATGTGTGATTTTTTTCCCAGGGAAACAATAGCCTTATATATTTTACAGAATGTTCAAAGGCTGTGTAGTGGGAGGTGAGGTTAGCTGAGAACACAAATAGTCCTTCAGTTGATTGGGATATGTAGAACAGTCTTAAATTGTCAGTGTAATCAGCTTGCCTTCAGACTTAACACTTGACAATTGTAGATGATATACTCTACAGCACACTGCCTTAGAAAAAGCCATAGAACTCATCAGGACTTAAATTTACCAGCTGGAAATTTGTCAGTGTTCCATTGAAAGGCTAAAATAATTTGACTTTTCTGAAAATTTGTACACAGTGTAGCCACATTTGAAGTTCATGCCATTTGAGGGGACAGGGCAGAATTTAGGTGAGTGATGAAGGTCCAGCTGTCTGAGTATTTCTACAATGCTAGTTGAGGTTTACTCTTTGCCTCTTAAGTAGCATAGCCTGTTTTGTAGAACAATCCAAGCAGGTGCTTGACAAAACAGTAGATGTGATGCCACAGTGAATACTGAATGAGGAAAGAAGTTATATGGTGTGTATCTAAAGATGAATTTGCTTACAGAGCAAAAGGGAATAATCCCTGCCAAGCAAACCTAGGGCCAACCTTTCACTGTGAGACAGGGCAAAAGCACATTTTTTCTTCTCTCAAGCCCTTTCCCAAATGGGTAGTACATTATCTATTAACATTCTCAAGGGAATAATATGCATGTGTGTGTGGGTTCTTGAATTCCAGTTGTTTTCACAAGCATCAGCCCAACAGCAAGCCTGAAGGACAGCTTAAATAACAACTGCTTTTCAAAAATTGGAGCTGTTGTTTTTCCCTTTTAACCTTGAGATGTATTTAACTCCTTTTTCCCTGAATTTGTCTACTGGTTTTAATCCCAGTGTTCTCTTGACAAGTAAAAATGAAAGATTTTCTCAAGAACATGTGGTGTTTGTCCTTATACAAATTGTAGTGAATTTAAAAACATGAAAAGGAATGATCTGTCCTACTTTGAGTAATCAAATGTACTGTTCACAGCTTACATAGAGATAGATCTTTAGGCTTTGCTTAGGAAAAACCCTGTGTAACTACTTTAAATAGTGTGATTCCAAACAGACTTGAATTGAACAACATTCTGCTATTTTTGGTTTGCATATGTATTGTTCTACTGGCTTTAATGAAAAGCCTCCAGTATTGCTTGTAAGAATGCATTTAAATCCACCAGTGGAATTTAGGTTCTGAAGTCTCATGCACACAGGTTTAATATGTTGTCAAAAATGAGAACTCTTGGTATGTTCAGTGAGAAGAGTTGGTTTCATCATTTTCACTCTTTTCCTTAAGTTTATTCTGCTAAAAATAAGTTTTCTGATATGAGAGCAGTTTCAACTCAATGAAGTTTTTTTTTTAAGCCACTCTTTATCTACAAACACTTACTCTAAAGCATGACAGCTCTTAATTTACATTCCAGGTTTCTCCATAGTAAAGCCTGTTTTCTTGTTTTGCAAAATCTTAATGTGTGATTCTTACTTGATCAATCCCATGCTAGGAACATCTCTGCCTAATAAGTGGGTTTCCAGTGTTCCAAAAGGCCTGTAGCATACTGTGTCAGTGTTAACAATGTCTTTCACAAGTGGAGACACTGTACTGCTGAGCTGGGGCATGTGCTTTTATACCTAGTTGTATTTTATTTTTCACTTCTGAGAGATACATTTTCCTTAGGTAGGCATCCAACTGCAAAGAGAATGTCCTGAGAAAAGGCACTGGCACACTGGAATGTGTTTCCTTGTTGCTGTAGTCATTAGCCAGTTGTAATGCCAAAGTGAATGTAAGGTGACTTGGTAAGAAGTGTACAGGTTTCTTTTGACACAGGAAGATACATTTGGCATTGTCCTTGAAATATGTTGCATTTAGAAGTGAAGGTGAATCCCACTCTTATTATATATATATACTCCTACATAAAAAAATTAATGTATTTTTCTCTTTCTAGAACTGACAGTGCATCAGCTGAGCAGGACAATTTAAAATACTCTTCATCCAGAGACCGGGGCAGCTCTGCCTCCTATGGATTACAACCCTCGAATTCAGCTGGGCTGTCTCGCCAAAGGCACGATGAGATCAGAGTCCACACTGACATACAGAATGAAGAAAAAGGTATACAGCTTGCTGGTTCATGGGGGAGTTGAGGGAGCACTCAGAGAAAAGCAGTGAACTGGAGAATTGTATTGGTTTGATGCTTTTCCAAACAAGGTGGACTGATACAACTCATTGCTGCAGTATTGTGGTTGGTAGGAATGGTGAGAAAAAGATAGAGTTGCATTAGGAGGAGAATGTAAGAGAAGACTGAGGACATCAACAGAATAAGCACTGTTTTCTAAAATGAAACAGTAGTCTGTATGTTTCTTGTCTGCAAGTTGTAATTCCTGAGTATTGTCTAGGGGTTCTGGTGTTGACATTGGGCTACTACTCTGATATATTTATTACCTGTTGCAGCTTTACTGCAGCAAACTGGAATCTTTGAGAATCAAATCTGTATTTTGTCATTAAGGGGAGTTTTTACTACTTTGTGCCTTTGACTTCATGTGAATGTGATGTATAGATCATACAGTTTGTTTTTGTTGTTTGTTTGGGTTTGGGGTTTTTTTTTTTTTTGGAGAATGTAAATGCTTTCTCTAGGAAATACCTAAAAATTCAGTTCTCCTTCATCTTTATGAAAAAGAAATATGTATTCTGACTTTTTAAGAACTTGCCCAATACAGATGTCAACTAGGAGGAGTCTTTTACTTCCAGAGGCACTTTTTAGAATATGAAAATCTTACTGAGTCAGGCTAGACTCAAAAAAAAGAAAGAGAAATCTCACATGAATATTAGTGTAGGAGTTTCTGTTCAGGAACCTAAAAAGCATTTCCACTCTCCCTGCTTCTCTGCCCTGTAACTGTCTGTAAAGAATTGCTACATCTTGGGGGAAGGTGGAGCTGGCTGTGCTGATGCAAGTTAAGCTTTTTTTAACTAGTATGTGCTGTCACTCAGAGGCAGGCACATGAGACAGGTGAGTGTTGATCTGCATACCTTGAACCTTAAAATCTGATCAACTTGAGCAGAGAAACTGCTTAGAAAGTGAGGATATTTGTCAGTGTAGACACGTGGGGAGTTGTACTGTGTTTCATGCAGGCTGGCCCAGTTAGGTGGTGGTTGTACTTTGAAGGGGGCTTGTGTTTAAAGCTCATGCTAGCAGTGGGGTGAAGTAGTAAACTTTAGACAAATTCAGTAAGGTAGTTTGGGAAGTTGCTGGGAAAGTGTCCTTTGAAAAGAAAAATGCACTTATCTCTCCTTCAAGTACTATATCTTCCAAGGCATGTCTCTGCTAGCTCAGCACTTCAGACTGCTTTGTTCAGGTGTGACTTGAAATGATTCTGTGCTGTAAAACCAAATTCCAAGTAACTCTAATTAACTTCTGTTTTTTGGAGCTGCAGAATACTTTGTGTACTAAGATTTTTCACTTAATCTGTTGGAGTCTGCCAGCATGAATTTGTCATTCTAAAAGCTTCTTGCTTTTCTGTCCTGGAAAACCATATGTCCGAAGTACCTAGAATCCTAGAGAAGATATTCCACCCCCAGTTGCTGGTGTTGATAACAGAAGTGACTTCCAACCTGATAATTTCTGGAAGTTGTTCAGGTTTGCAAGCCTCCAGGAATGGGAGGTTCTGCAGCTTCCCTTAGCAGCTTCTTCAGTGCTTTACCACTCCCCTGGTAAATAATTGTTTTCTTATATCCAGCTTGAATTTCCCTTGCTGCACTTTCTAACTGTTGACTCCTGTCCTTTTGCTCTGCATCTCTAAGATTGGTCTGGCTGTCTTTTTTTTGTAAGCCTTCACATTAACTAGGGGAACACTGCACTTAGGTCTTCCCCCTTTTCTTTCCACTTTGTCTTCTCTCCTTTACTTCATGAAGCAGGATGGGGAGTTGGAAGATTAAAGTTTTTTAAAGCTAAACAGGAGGATTTTTACTTCTAGGTGAGATGTTCTTCCTTCCTGCAATGCTTTCCTCCCTTTTGATTTGTTGTTATGACTTGCTCAAGAGTCCTCACTGCTAAAAAGATGCTGCAGTAGTACTCATATGTCATGGTATCTGCATATTTATGCTACAATTAATGTGGCATAAGTGATCATATTCTTATTTGGTCTCAGGTTGAACATTTAGAGGGAAAGGAATAGGATTTCTGTGTGCTAGATGTTACATGTTTCATGTATTATATAAATAACTTTTCAGACCAGGAGGTAACTGAAGAGAATTACAATGTAATACTTAGTGCTTTACTGCTGAAAAACCTCTTTGTCCTGCTGCTTTTTCATTGGTATACATGGCAACTTGTTGGATACTGTTACCAAAGATGTACCATCTGTATGTCATATGGGAGGGTCCAGGTTTGTGCTGAATTCCTTTGAGATAATGGCACATACTCTGTAGCAAATACTGCATACCTTAGCAGGCAACCAGGAAAACCCTGGGATATTTTGGGTACTGGAGGGAAAGGATGAAATAACTGTAAGAACTCCAGTAGTATATGGTAGTATGTCTGTGTTTCTGATAGTTCATGTTTATGGTCTGAACACATGATTATCTGGCATCTTCAGCTAAACTATTTCTTTGTTGCTTTTAATTTTAGTGGTAGACTTCTGTTTAGTCATAAATATCATTATTACTGTTAGTAATTTTGTTCATAGGATAGTTATGTTTGTTATGACAAAATAGTGTTAAGGTGGTGTGCCTGCTAGTTTATGTTCCAAAATTGAGTTTAATGTTGTAAATCCAAATAGACACAAAATCTTTACTGTCATTGTAATTAATGACACTTGGGACTTCACACAGGATTTTTGGTAATAGAAGGTTAGTCCTCTGTGCAGAGAATTAAACTTCTGCTGATAGTTCACAGCTTCTTGTTATCAAAAGCTTTGCCTTCAAGATGTCCTTTACATCTGCTAAGGTCCAGATTCACTTTGGTGTTTGAGCTTTTTTCATCCATGCTGTAGTCTTGGTAGTCTACCTCTTTACAGAGGCCTCCTCTCCTCTTCCTCAGGCTTTATTTACTAGCCTGATGCAAGTGGAATTAGGGAAACACCTTTTCCAAAAGAAGTCTTGCATATCAGACATCATTGGAAGCTGCTCCAGAGCTGGCTTGGCCAGGAGCAGAGTGGGAGATCTGGGTGTATGGGGGTTTCCCTGAGGCAGGGGAACACCAGGGATGTGGAGAGTCAGCCAGGGGCTGGCAGCTCTCACAGGAGAGGCTGATAAGGCCTGGTTGTTGCCAGGACAACAGCAGATGATTTCTGGAGCTAGAGTGATTGGAGAGGTCAGTTGGTGGTGCCTGAGTGTGGCCAGGGCAAGACAACCACACATGTAAAAGAAGCCCCAAAGGAGCTCAGTGACCAAAGTGGGCAAACAGAGCCCCGCACACAGGCAGTCAGCACAGGAAGGATGCTGGAGCTCTGCCAGCTCCAATGGCTTCAGGGGAGCTGCATCAGTAAGGGATCCAACCTCTCTGGTGGGAAATGCTGCTGTGGTGTGGGTGCTGCAGCAGCAAAGGTGGTCACTTCCCACAGCTCTCAAAAGCAGGCTAGGGAGCCCTAGAAACTAGGTGTTTCAGCCAGAGCATGGGGTGGCATTTGGTGCAGCAGTTGGCACAGACAGGATGTGTAGGGAGAGCTCTGCCAGTTCAAACAGGGCTTGCAGCCTGCTTGCAAGGAATTACAAATACAAGGAGCCATGGGATCTACCTGACAAAAAGCTATGCTCTCATCATCCCTTGCAGTCCCTCCAGTTGCAAGGACAAACGTGGCCACCTAGGCACAGGTTCCAAGGGAACATGTGGCTGTCCAGGTCCAGGGTGTGCCTGGGTTTCCAGTCAGTATCTGATGGCAGCAGTGAGCACACCTGTAAGAGATGTGCTCAGGTAGAAGAACTTCTCAGCCTGGTGACAGAGCTTTGGGAGGAGTTATCCAGCCTGAGGAATATCAGGGAGTCAGAGGAGCAGACTGACTGGTGGAATTGTACTCTGCCATCTCTGAGACAGATATAGCAGCCAGCCATGACACAAGAGACAAAGGACCCCCTACCTTCTCCCCACAAGGTGAAAGGAAGAGACCTAGGAGACAGAGGGGAATGGAAGCAGGTTACTGCTTGGGATGGCAGGCATATCCTCTCCCAGCCTGCCTCACCTCCCCAGGTGTCTTTATAGAACAGGTATGAAGCCCTGAATGAACAGATGACTGATGATGCAGCCAGAGGCCTTTCTGGGATGGAGAGGTTGCCCAGGGTAGGACAGCCTACCACCTGCAGTATAACCACCTGTCAGGCAAGGGGAGCTTGAAGCCTTGGCCCATGTCGTTGGCTTAAGCAAAACCTGGTGGGATGAGTCCTGTGACTGGTGTGCCCTGATGGAGGTTTACAGGCTCTTCAGGAGAGATAGGCAGGGCAGATAAGGTGGAGGGAGTAGCATTTTGTATAACAAAGGGGCTGGAATTCGTGGAGCATGCAGTTGGCAGTGGCAAGGTTGAGAGAATCTGGGATTAAGATACAAGCAAATAAAGCAGATGTTGTAGGGGGAGTCTACTACAGGTCACCCAGCCAGGATGATTACACTGAAGAATTTTTCTTTGAAGATCTAAGGGATATCTCTAAATCAGAAACCCCCAAATGCAATAAAATGGATGTAAAACTTTAATTACAGTAGAGGCTTTTTTTTAAACATGCTTCAAAAAAAAAAAAGACTGATTAGATTCTGAATATGTAAGCTGGAAACTGAGAGGGCATAGCAACACCTTTTTGTGTGTGAAAGTGAAAAAGGAACTTAAAGAAGGTGATAGAGGATAGGGCTGCTTTTTTACATGGGACTTGAATGACTCCTAACATGCTATCCTACTAAATATATGGTCTGATATCTTGAATCTCCCATGGATTTTTCCACAGGTGGCTACAGTGTCAATGGAGGATCTGGGGAAAATACTTATGGTCGGAAGTCGTTGGGGCAAGAGCTGAGAGTTAACAATGTGACCAACCCTGATTTTACCAGTGTTCCGCATGGGAATCGTGCTTTAGCCACAAAAGACATGAGGAAATCACAGGGTAAGGATGGCACAGGTTGTCAGGAAAAGGGGATCTCTTTTGGCAACCTCTCTTGTGTTCAGAATATGAGAAGTTCACTACTATTAGGCAGTCTACATGGATTTTATTTTGTGTGATACCTGACTAAATGATGCTGATGGAAATTGCACCTTGTATTTACTGTTCCCTGAGACTTCCCCTATCTCTTAACTGTATGACTTATGCTCTCTGACTTGCCCTTTCCTTTAAGTAGCTTTTGAACTCTTACTCAAGTGAACCAGCTTTGGAAAAGAGATCAAGGGTTCCAAAAAGGAGAATTTGCTCTTGGATTTGTTGAAAAATTGATGCCTCAGTAAAAACTTGCTAATTAATGAGTCCCTATTGTGGGAGAAGCTGCAAAGGTGATCTCCAGTTAGCTGTTCTCTCTGGCCTGCAGGTCAACTACTCATCATATCATACCAGCTGATTAATCAGTAGATGTGTACTTCTGAACCAGCCCCAATTCGTGCTCCCTCTTGCCTAGCTGAGGATTAGAGGCCAAGAAGGAACTGGAAACATCATAAGAATGTGGGCAAGGTCTTGAGAGATGCAGCAAGAGGAAGTATGAGGTTGAAAGAGGGTGCAAGAATGCTGGGCATGTGTTTTGGAGAAAGGAGGCCTCACTTTTCCCACTGTTGGGGTTTAAATCATAGCTTTCCAAAAAAGAAAAGAAAGTTATTGCAAGGACTTGTGAATGAAGATAGAAACTGTTAGGGCTAAGCACTGCCTTTTATTCTATCACTTAGTGTAAGTGGTAATTGAGCCACTGGCAAAACCTGACTGCTTTATGCTAGGCACATTATAAACATATGAGGACATGATGTTTCTCCTTGGGGGTTTATATTTCAGAGAAGAGAAGAGGTGAGAGTATAGATTGTGCTTCTTTTCAGAAGAACTGAAGTGCAGGTGTTGTCATGACTGTTAAAAAAAGCCTAATCTTTGGAATGGTTTAAACTCAGACTTTATAAGCCTGTTCTGATGTCTTGATATAAAAATTATTCAGCCCTTTTAATGTCTTAAATTCTGTCTATGTAGAGGAAGCAGAGGATTGTCTAATGGAAAACTCTGTAAATAATACCTCTGGTAGTGGGCTTGTGCAGGAATTTCTTATTAGCACTGACAGAAAATTCAGACTCTTCTCCTAGGTATCTGAGCATGTCTTAAACCTTAAAAATGTTAGGAACTATAATTCTGAAGACTGAAATTGCTGCCTGTGACTTGTATGCTTCTGTGTGTGTTCTGTCCTCTAGATGTCAGGTTTCAAGAGTTTTCTCCTTTTTAACTGGGCTGTCTTTGTGGTCCTTGTAGGTGTCAGCAAGTCATCTTGATTTTTCTTCTTCAAAAGACAGTGGGATTATGTTGCAAGAGGATCTTATTTTTTATATTCTTCTGTCTTTTCTTGGGTTTTGTGTGTGCATGAAGCAATCTTTAAAATAGTTGTCTTCTGACTGAGTTAGTATATGGCTGAGTCCTTGCTGATTGTTCACAAGTAGTTTATTAAATTGACTTTTAAGTTATGCTTGACTCAACAGACAGCCAACACTTACTCTCTTAGGGAGTAAATCAAATATTAACTGACTAAAACCAAAGCTGCTTTCAGTAGAGAGTTTTGAACAGTGTGTCTTGTGTAATGTGTCTCATCCCAGTAACCTTGGTGGTGGTAGCTTGTTTTATACAGTTGTGTTTCCACTATTTCTGTATGTAGAACAGCACAAGCACATTTCTAAATGAATGGCAGCTCACCAGGAAGAGATTGTAAGGAAAGATAAACACAGAGGAGACAGAACAAAAAAATTGCAAGCTGTGGATTTAATGAACTCAAGGCTTAGAATTTACTCTTGGCTTTTCTACCTCATGCTTGTAGAGTTAACCAGCCCTTTGCAAAGATCTCGAGTCAGTAGCCAGTGCACCTCTGCACACTGCATGCTTTAGTTCCTCGACAGAGGAAGAGTAAATCTGTTTTTCTTTTCAAAGCAGAACCCTCCTAGCTATCAGAGGACTATCCATAGTCTTATGCCAAAATGATAGAGAAGATCTTGTCTATTGGTAGTTGCTCAAACTTAATCTGGTTCTTTCCTTCACGAAGCAGCTTGGTTTTCCACCAGGTTTTCTTGATACATTTGCTGTGTTATTTTTGTTCATATATTCAGTCAGAAGCCTGCTTTGACTTTACTACACCCCTTTTTAAAGTTCCATTTGTGTAGAATAGAATTAAATCCTGGGGTTTGTGCAGAAGTAAACCAGTTCTGCTTAGTTCTGGATGAATTCTACCCAGATACTGGGCTGGCCACTGGAAGACATCCAATATTTTGGTAGCTAAATGCGATTTTACATTTCATTTTCTTCAGATTGGCTTTAAAACAAATCAGGATTCTTAAACATTTTTCTCAAATGACTCTGATGATTGATGGAGTCTGCAAATCCACCTTTCAGAGAATGCAGGTATTAGTGGTGTAGATAAAAGAACTCATCTCCTTCTCCTTTCAGAGCGATCGTTGTCTTATTCTGACGAGTCTCGACTGTCAAATCTTCTTCGGAGGATTACTCGGGAAGACGACAGAGACCGAAGACTGGCTACTGTAAAGCAACTGAAAGAATTCATTCAGCAACCAGAAAACAAACTGGTTAGTGCTTTGTCCTTTTCCCTAGCACTGCAGTATTCCTTGTTTTATGGAACAGTCTTTTCAGAGGTGAATTGGAATGTGTCTGGGAGGAGTAGCTCCTTGCACGGCAAAGAAGGTGTCGTCCTGGATTGCCTGTGCTTCTTCCAGCATTCAGGAAGGTTTTTATTCCTTGAGTATTTATAACTTATTGCCTTAAAGCAAACTACTGAGTGCATGAGTTGTAGAAACAATGTAGCTCAAAACTTAACACCAAAAACTAACCTCCAGTGTGTGAAGAGTTAGGATCCTTCTGAAGAGAAGATGGCAAACGTTTTTATTAACTTGTTCAGAAGACTTGTGGTTAATATTATTGGTTACTTTATTGAGGAACCAGTGTTTCTCAGTAAGTGTTTCATTCCTCAAATAGCTTTCTGTTTCTCTGAAAATGAGGATTGCCTAAGGAGGAATGTTAATACTGCAGTATTTGGCTGATGCTATTGATTATTAGTACAGGAGATGCTAGGTCTTCAGCAGACACTAACGAGGAGCTGGATGGTGACTCTTAGATTTGTGATGTGATGTCATCAGCAAGAACTAAACTTGGAACAAACCTTGATAACAGGCTGCCAGTGTATTTTCATGGCTACTGTAGACAAGTATGAAGTAGAACATGTAGGATAATATTGCAGTATTGCTTAATATGGTTCATGCTAGTGTGTGGTGCCTCTGGAAAGCATAAGAGCATTCCAGTAGCCAACAGAAGGGGCAGTGATGTTTTTAATGTGAGTATAAACAGGAGCCAGTTTGCAGGAGGTGTTGTGCCATTATTGTGCTTGTGCCTTCTATGTGTCTTACATTACAGGTACTAGTTAAACAACTGGATAATATCCTGACTGCCATTCATGATGTACTCAATGAAAGGTAAGCTGGAAAAACTGAGCAGTTTGGAAACTTTAAGGGGGGGAAAAGGATGACAGATTTAGATTTCAGTATAGAAATGAAGGAGAAGTGGGGGAAGGGTTGACAGAAACTAGTTAGGAATTAGAAAATGGGAAGGTTAAGACTTGCAGGCATGTTAGTAACACTGTGAGGTTGTCTAGAATGCACTTCACATGGGGACAATTTGAATGCCCAAGTGTGACCTTATGTTGTAGGTGATAGGAAGTCTGTCTCTGCCACATTTCCTCAGCTGGATGTAGTAGTGAGCTGCTCTAGTTGTCAAGCTTGCAGATTGAATTGAAGTTTGTTTTTTTTTTTACAACCTGATCTAATTGATTTATGTCCAACTAAGCAAAAGTAGAGAGGGAGCTCAGGTGTTTGTGTGGTTTTTGCTGTTTAATTCAGTCTTGCTAGCTAAATCAGCAGTATTTCTGCCTTGGATGGTGTGTTGCAATTAGAATGGCCTGTTGAGTGCATCATTTTATTCAAGTAGATTTATTCCATAAAAATAAGACTTTGTAGGCTTTTTCAGATGGTTAATTTTTATTGTAGCTTCATCACTGCTGCCATTACCTAGGAGAGAAGCAGCTTCATTCATGCCTATATTTTTCTGCTTTAGAAAATGCTTTATTTGGTCATGGTTTCTTCTGTTCTGCTCTCATCTCTGGAGAATTCCACATTTCTTTTTTTTCTCCCCCAAAATACAGTAGCAAATTGCTTCAGGAATTGAGACAGGAAGGAGCTTGCTGTCTTGGCCTTCTTTGTGCTTCTCTGAGCTACGAGGCTGAGAAGATCTTCAAATGGATTTTTAACAAATTCAGCTCATCTACAAAAGAAGAAGTTAAACTTCTTTACTTGTGTGCAACCTACAAAGCACTAGAGACAGTGGGAGAAAAGAAAGCCTTTTCATCTTTAATGCAGGTAAGACCTCAAAATTAAAGCAGGATTATTAATGATTTTTCCAGTACAGTATCTGAAGGAGGCCTACAAGAAAGCTGGGGAGAGACTTTTGAGGATGTCAGGTAGTGCTAGGACTAGGGGGATGGATGCAAACTAGAGGAGGGGAGATTTAGATTAGACATTAGGAGGAAGTTCTTCACTGTGAGGGTGGGGAGACACTGGCACAGGTTGCCCAGAGAGGTTGTGGAAGCCTAATCCCTGGAAGCTTTTAAGGCCAGGCTGGCTGGGGCTGTGGGCAACCTGCTCTAGTGGGAGGTGTCCCTGGCAGGCAGGGGGGTTGGAACTGGATGATCTTGAAGGTCTCTTCCAACTCTGGCAATTCTAGGATTCTGTGATTTCAAGCAGATGCCCACTTGCAGTGATGGTTTTCAGGAAGTTCATGTGATGCTTTTTATGTTTTTCCTTCCTGGAGAAAGACTGAGATGTTTTTGTTGGTGAATCAAATTAGTTTGCTAATAAGTGTTCAACACTGAATAAATCTGTGTCTAATATCATAGCTTTTCCACATGCTGTGTTAATGAAGTGAACCATCTAGTGGCTTTGCTTTGCTTTTTAGCTTGTGATGACCAGCCTGCAGTCCATTCTAGAAAATCTGGATACACCAGAGTTACTCTGCAAGTGTGTCAAGTGCATCCTCTTGGTGTCCCGATGCTATCCACACATTTTCAGCACCAATTTTAGGGTGAGATTATTTTGTCCTCTCTTATTTTGTCTCACCCAGAAATGTTGGTGCAGCAAATTGGGCAATTTAACTTCTTTTCAAAATTGCTTTGCAGGACACAGTGGACATACTGGTTGGGTGGCATATAGATCACACTCAGAAACCTTCACTGACACAACAGGTGTCTGGTAAGTTTGGCCTAAGAGTCACTGAGCCCACTCTGGCTTGCAGATGATGGAGGTTTACTTTCAAGAGTCTGGTCCTACTGAGATGGAAGTTGACATAAAATGAAAATGAGTTTCTGGATACACAATGAGAGACTTTGTTCATTTCTTAGTAAAATTGCATTTACATTTGATGCTGTTATCTGGGAAATGGGATGCTTTATTCAGGCTGCATTTAAACATCAACTCTTTTGTGTAACTTATAAACAGTTTTTAGTGAGTATCTAGACCCCAATATATTCTCTATGAAATGAAGTCTTTGTCATAAAGATCTTGTACTGACATTTAAGCCATTGGGAAACTTCATCCTGTGTAGCTCTAGCTGTTGTCTTGCAGTCATTCACAGCAAGTCTGTTACCTTTCCTCTGCCACAGTCCTTAATGTTTAGCTGCTGTGGGGCATGACTTAACCTTACAATGAATTTGAAGTGGGAGATAGATTTATTTTGGAAACATCTGTTAAAATTTTCATGCAGATAACCCTCTCTTAGTGTAGCAACTTTCACCTCAACAAGATGCAACTAAATGTAATTTTCCTATTCCCCTGTTTTAATTCCCCTGGTATTTTCATACAGGATGGCTGCAGAGCTTGGAACCCTTTTGGGTGGCTGATCTGACTTTTTCTACCACGCTTTTGGGTCAGTTTTTGGAAGATATGGAAGCTTATGCTGAGGTAAAAAAGGTTTTGTGGTATATACCAGAGTGAATGTTAGAAATTGGACTTCTTAATAAATCCACAGCTGTGTTGGATGTATTATGTTTGTAGAAAATCAAATTGTATTATTTTCCTGGGGAAAAGAGGATCACATCACATCAGAGAGTATACTTAAAGCTTGTGTACAATGACCACATGTTGCTATATGATGCTACAGTAGAAATAATAGCAGTTAACCAAAACAGGAATGCCTTCATTTCTGAAAAGCTGCAGTGAATAGGATACATTTCATGGTGTGTCCTTTAGTATTTTCTCTAATTGTCCAACTTTAGAGGTTTTTGGTAGCTAGTACTGTTAGGAATCTTAATGCTTCTGTAGATAAATAGTAAATTTATCTTCTTTTAAAGTCACAGATTATATTGTGCAGAAAATAAAGCAACAGGAACTGCTAGAAAACTATAGCACATTCCTTAAACACACTTTGCTTTGGCTTTGTGGCTTTTGCTTAGGTAACAGTGCCTGGAGTTTATCTGACAATGTCATTAAAGGAAGTGTTTTGGGTTTTGTGAGGTGTTTTTCTTAAGGTATAAGTGCTTGTAACTAGATTATACTCTGTCTGTTCCCATGCAGACCCTACAGGTGAAACTCTGCTTCCAGCATACCTAGCTCACTCCAAGCAGAATAAATATTAGTGTGCTTATGTACAAGACTTCTCTGACGTTGCAGCTTTAAGGGTTAGGATTGACAGATCTCTTTGGCAATGGCAGGCCCACAGAAGGCTGGGCTGCTGTGGCTGCAGGCACAGTTGATTAGTCAGCTCAGTAAGTCGCTGCTGATCAGCTTGTCAGCTGAACTGGGCAGCCTGCGGATTCTTAGTCACGGAAGAGTTTTAAGATAACCTCTGTTAACTTCAGGCGTGGAGGAGGTGGTTCCAGCTAGTCTGTTTTTATCTTGCAGTGGGGTAGACCAAGGCTATATCTGTCTTAATGAGATCAGCTCTTCTGGGAATGTTCCCAGGCACTGGTGCCAGCTGGCATGAAGTAGCCCCCTAGTAAACGCAACGTCTCCTCATCGAGGCAGCTGCATGTAAACAGTGTGGTGGGAACGGTCACTGGAAAATCCTGACTCTGGTTTGTGGCTGGGAGTTGTTTGGCAGAGTGGTAAAGGTGTGCAGATAACTGTTGTAAGGGTGCAGCAATTTGGATGCATGTTCCACAGGACAGGAACATCATAAGCCTCAGTTTTCCTTTACCAGATACACTCCTAATACTCTGCTTCAGTGGCTAAGCTAATGAGCAGCATCTCATTACTACTCTGTGACTTGCTGATCATCAGTGTGTGCTTACATCCCATCTTTTATCCATGTGATGTTAGAGATATTGGATGAATATAATTGGGTAATACCTATAATATGCCTGGAAAACAGATGAGGTATATTTAATCTTGTATTTTGATCTTTTATGCATGTATTGTGACTGTTAATGGCATGTACTGATGTCTAAAACTTCCATGCTCTAGGACCTCAGCCATGTGGCTTCTGGGGAATCAGTAGATGAAGATATTCCTCCTCCTTCAGTATCACTACCTAAACTGGCTGCACTCCTTCGAGTTTTCAGTACTGTGGTGAGGAGTATTGGGGAACGTTTCAGCCCAATTAGAGGACCACCAATTACAGAAGCATATGTAACTGATGTAAGAATTCAGTGTTTTCTGGTTTGTCTCTCTGGTTTTTTGCTGACATGATTGTCACCATCTAATGATGCCACTCAGTGTTGAGTTTGTTTAGGTTTTATGAATTTTACATCACTGTGAACATGCTCTGCTTTGAGAAAATGCATTTTCTTGGAAGAAATATGCTCCAAGGATTTTATTGTTAAGGTATAAATGGTGAGACAGTAGCACCTGGGAACCATATATAGCAGAAACTAGCCTTATATTTTAGGCATTTTAACTTCATGCAGCTAGGTTTGTGCTTATCTGTCTTTGTAGCCATGCTGTTACTGTCTGTTCAGATTGCTAGGAGCTATGAAAACTGAATTCAGATTATGAGTTTAGTTTTATAAAATCTAGGGCTTTTTTCCATGCTGGAATTGTGTCTATCAAATCTGATAGCAAAGTCCTCTTGTTCTAAAATATAGTATAGGGTGGACTAAACTCATCATAAACCCTGTATAGTATGCTAAGCAGCTGCTGTACTTCTGTAACAGGAACTGTGGAGGATGTGAATGATCAGGAGAGGAAAAGGATAAAAACACACAGTCAGAATCTTGTTGCTGCTGCCAGGGCTGCACAACTGGAATTTATGCCCTTGCAGTGTTCTGTGAAGGGCAAAACTTGGATGGATAAGTGTATGGATCTCCCAGTTAAAGCTAAGACAGTTGTGTACCTTGTGTCTTAATCTACAGAGGATTCTTGTGACAAAAGCTCAAGAAAAGGGAACTAGTCTGTCTTTTACAAGAGGACTTCTGTTGCCAGCAGTTGGAACTGAGCAGAATTCTGAATAGTGAACCTAGGTTCTCTAGGTCTTTGTGGGTCTTTGAGTCTCTGAGCATGAAACCAGGCAACTGGAGGTTTGTTTATTCTTGTACTTCAGAAGTACAGTGCCATGATGTGTGTTACTCAGAGTATTCTGTTGACAGAATTAACTACAGTACAGAGTAAGTGATGAGACAGGATATAAATCAGATGTGAATATAATGAAATGATAAGCAGTCCTTTTGTCTCTTTAATGGAGTTTTAATTTGGGTATGGTTTTGATTTTCCAGGTGCTGTACAGAGTAATGAGATGTGTGAATGCAGCCAACCAAGTCTTCTTCTCTGAAGCCGTACTCACAGCTGCCAATGAGTGTGTTGGTGTTTTACTTGGCAGCCTAGATCCAAGCATGACCATACACTGTGACATGGTCATCACCTATGGATTAGATCAAATGGAAAACTGTCAGACTTGTGGCACTGATTATATCATTTCAGTCCTGAACCTGTTGACACTGGTTTGTACATATTTTTATTGTTAAGGTTTTTGCACTGGCAGGCACTTTCTAAGCAACCTTGCTTTTGTCTGTGTGTATTAGATAAATGTTTCAAAGCTTTCTGTAAAGCTGAGGCTGCTGTCTTGGTGCTTACCATGTTCTATTTATCTACTTATGCCATGACCTGGGAGATTGAACTTCTTCAAAACATAGCTCTTAATGTGGAGACCACGAGCTCTTAAACCCACATCTGTCTAAATTCACCTTTAAGCTCTCTCTCAGCTGTGCTGTTCAAGCCTGAAAATAACTAATTCTCTGTGAATTTGGGAAAGCATTGCTGGGAAGCTGGGGTTTTTTTTGTCCAGATACAGTGTGTACAAGCTAGAAAAAAGAGTATTTTAATGTTTTTGATCATCAATTCTAATACAGATGAATTCAGATAAAGCTATTTGATCATTTTGGTTTTTATCCCCAGATTGTTGAACAAATAAATACAAAACTACCATCTTCATTTGTGGAGAAATTATTTATACCAGAGTCTAAACTACTTGTTCTTCGTTATCATAAGGAGAAAGAGGTAAGAGGAAGGGAATCCTACAAGTGCATCACAACAGCCTTCATGCTTTACCTAGAATACCTTTACTGAGCTGTAAAACTTTCTTCATCTGGAGTATATTTTCTATCTAATTGTATATCTGTGGAACTTCTGCAGAGGCAGATGTAGATAGTTCTTGGATTTGACATTTGGATTTGATAAGGAATGGGTAAGTTGGCCCTCACAGCAGATAGAGAAGTCCTTAGTTTCATACTCAGAGTGTTATGTGGATCATCCAGAAAGGAACTAATAGATTCTCTAAGCAAGCAAGTAGTACATAGCTGCAGAGAAGTGAAGCTAAGGATGTGTATCAGGCTAGGCTCTTCATAGAGAAGCAGAATTTGAGATTCTACATTGGGGGTTAATGTATTTCATCATTTCATGCTAATGATTATTTTATATTCAAGGTTGTTGCAGCAGCTCATGCTGTGTACCAAGCTGTACTGAGCCTGAAGAACATTCCTGTTTTGGAGACTGCTTACAGGTTGATTCTAGGAGAAATGACTTGTGGTCTAAATAGTCTTCTCTATAGTTTACATCTTCCTGAGGCCTGCTCTGAAATCCAGCATGACTCTTTCAAGAAGCATATCTTCAACGTGGATAATGCAAAGTTTGTTGTTATATTTGACCTCAGTGCTCTAAGTACTATTGGAAATGCTAAGAACTCATTAATTGGGGTGAGTAAAAACTCTCCAGATGAAGTTTGTGCCATAAATGCAAACCCATTCTACCTTGGTGGTTAATGTAATTAGAATGATCCTATTTGTTTACCACATTATCTTAGAGAAAAACTTGCAGTGTTAAAACTTGGGAACAGGAGGGGTTGGCTGTGTCTGTAATTGGTGCATAGTGAAAAGCAGTTTCTAGAGAAGAGCATCTTGTCAGGGTTATTCATGGATCAGCTCTAAGATCATCACAGGAATGCTGTTTTGACAATCAAGACAGAAAAAGGCAGTTTTAGTGTGTCCTCTGGTAGTGTGGCAGTCATAGGAACACTCTTATTCCAGAGCTTTCCACATCAAACCATAAATGCTTTGAAGAGGCTGCTTAAAAAAGGAGAGAGAAAACAGTTGAAGGTCAGAAAGTTATTTCCTTTGGGAAGAAGCACAGCACAATAATCAATGGTATAGAAGCAGCACTTCAGCAAAGAAAACATAATAACTGGGATCTATTTTTATCTTGCTCTTGCTTTATAGATGTGGGCCCTTTCACCAACTGTGTTTGCACTACTGAGTAAAAACCTGATGATTGTTCATGGTGACATAGCAGTTCATTTTCCTGCTGTCCAGTATGCAGTACTCTATACCTTATACTCACACTGCTCCAGGTATGAAGATCAATAATTCATTAGCCTTTTAAAAGCAGTAGGATGAACTGATCTGAATGGAATGTGTTGTTGGAGGGGTGAATTGAACTAGGCTGTTAATGAAGCTTTTGCCCAAACTTCCCTAATCAGTTTTTACTTTAATAAATTGCAGGGAGTCTGTCTCTCAGCCAAGAAAGCATATCCTGGCTTAAAATTTGGTGGTTTATTCAGAGGCAGATTAGAAGCCTTGTGTTTGAATAGAGATAACTGAGGGAGAGCTCTACTGAAAGTAAATAAGGAAAGATTATTTACTATTCAGCTTACTGGGATCTAGGAGAGGTAATCAAATGTAAACAACTGCTTTAAACCCATTTTGGACCTCATTAGTACCAAATGTTGTCAAAGGAAGGGAATAACTAGTTGAACTGTTACTCTGTACATTTCTTGGGGGATTTTTGTGGGTTTATTTTGTCTTTTGGTGTTTGTTCTTTCCCCTCTACCCCCAGCATTTGATACCAGGTTACTGGGCCACATTGGGCCAGTGTAAAATTGTAGCTTTGGTCTTTAGGGCTTGGGTGCTGACATCATGTGGTTCCTGTGTGGCTGTACAGTAACTTTTGCTGTTGTGGTTTTGCTGTTTATTTGAGGGGGGGGAGAATGTTGTTGGGGGTTTTTTGGTTCATTGTTGGTTTTTTTTCCCCTCTCCTGTATACTCTTAAGGAAGTATCCCTTATCTTGGGGTGGTTTCATAGTTTGTTTTTCCTTGCCTTTTCAGGCATGACCACTTCATATCCAGTAGCCTCAGTTCTTCCTCTCCCTCTCTGTTTGATGGAGCAGTTATAAGTACTGTAACCACAGCAACAAAAAAACATTTTTCAATTATACTAAACCTCTTGGGGCTGCTGCTTAAAAAGGATAACCTTACTCAAGATACCAGGTAACTAACATTTTCTTACTAATCAGGAGACTTCTTCCAGTAGGATGCCTTAATTCAGAAACCAGGATAACTTGCATCTGTAAAACTTGGGGTAAATTTAAGGAGTCAAGTATTTGGGTTTGGGGTTTTATTTGCCTGTGGAAAAAAAAAAGTAGCTACTCACTTTTGTGCATGAAAACTAGAAAAATTGAAACCATCATAAGATCTCTACAGTAAAAGCAGAGTTCTCAGGCTTTACAGAAGAAGGTTTTGCTCACTGAAAATATCCTTCTATGATAGTTAATGTATTGCCCAAATGCTGGGGAAGCTGGGGACGTTTTTAGAGTTACAGGAGCTCAAAACATGAGTTCTAGTATGAATACTCATCTGTAACTTGAAGTAGTTCAGGTGATATTGAAGGGTACCTTTGTCTAACTACACAGTGTCACAACTGCTTTTGTTTTTTGAAGGAAACTACTTATGACCTGGGCTTTGGAAGTGGCTGTTCTGATGAAGAAATCAGAAACATATGCACCCTTATTTTCTCTCCCATCTTTTCATAAGTTCTGTAAAGGACTTTTAGCAAACAGTAAGATATATTTTTACTTATTAACTGTCTTTACATGGCTTAATGAAATACTTAAGTGAGCTTGTCGTGCTACTTGCAGCTGTAACTCTCCTTGTTTCATTTACTTTCTAGGGATGCTTCTATTTGGATTGCACAAACTTGCACTCCTGTGATTTTTCTCAGAGGGATCCCTGCCTGTTAGTTATGCAGACTGTTAATTGTCTTAACATAGTATTTTGTGATTGTGAAATTGATCAAGCAGAAGTGGCAGTGCTGGGCCACATCTCACTTGTAAGGTTACGTTTTACTTTATCCAAAGCAGTGGCACCATTCCATAGTGTGATGCATTGCTTTGGATTTCCAAACCGGGAAACAGAAACATGGGAACCAATGCTTATACTAGCATAATATTAGCAAGAGCAGTAACTGCCCAAGGCCAGGAGTTAGGAGTTTTGCTTTAGTGGGTTTTTTTTGGTATTGAAATGTTTGTGTGATGCTGGTGTATGGAGATGATAGAAGGATTAATCCGTCAGCCAGCAGAAAAGGCCCATGAGTAGCAGATGGCACAAGTGACTTTCTGTCACTAAGCATTTACTCTGTAGTAAAACTAGTCAACAAAATCAAAAGAAAAGCATTGCTTAAAGCCTGTGTCTCCTCCTGCCAGCTATGCTGTACAAAAGTCTTTTAAATGCTCTCTCACAATAAGAGTAATGCCTAAGCTACATCATCCTAGCAAGAATAACTTTCTCTTTAAACTCCTCTTTTCAGCCCTTCTGGAAGATGTGAACATTTGTCTTCAAGCATGCAGTAGCCTCCATGCCCTGTCTTCCTCCCTCCCAGATGACCTTTTACAAAGGTACTTGGACCAAATTCTGTCTGTTATTTGAATTCTGCTGTTAATGGAAATGTTATGACCTTTGTTCTTCCTTCCTGGTGGTGCAGGTGTGTTGATGTGTGTCGTGTTCAGCTGGTGCACAGTGGTGCTCGTGTGAGACAAACCTTTGGAAAGCTGCTGAAGTCAATTCCTTTAGATGTGGTGTTGAGGTAAGTTGTTCAGCTTCACTTCAGTATGGAGAATGGTTTAGATTCTTCAGTGGTGTCTGCCTGATAAATAAAGCCAGTTGGATGGCATCCTAGTGTCTTCATTTGAAATCAAAAAGCATGAGTTGTCTTACTGTCCCTTCTACTCTGGTAGAGGTTGAGGAACAGTAGGTAACACACAAAGTAATTAACAGATGGGGTAAACTATGCTTGTCAAGATCCATGTTTTCCAGAGCTTCAGCATTACTGTGTCCTGTCATTTGTCTCAAAGACCCTGACCCCTTAAAGCACTTTTTCTTAATAACCAGAAAGTGTATTTACTTCATAGAATCCTAAAATGGTCAGAGTTGGAAGGGACCTTAAAGATCATCTAGTTCCAACCCCCCTGCCTGGCAGGGACATCTCCCACTAGATCAGGTTGCCCAGGGCCCCATCAAGCCTTGTTCTAGTCATTCCATGTATTAGAAGTGTGTGTCACATGTTTGCACAACTCTTGGTTTATCTGAGTACATTATAGCATGGGTTGCTTTTTTTCCCCCTCCCTTTTCCTGCAGTAACCGTACCCACACAGAGATACAAGAGATTTCTTTGGCTATAAGAAGTCATATGAGCAAAGCTCCAAGTAATACATTCCACCCCCAGGATTTCTCTGATGTCATTAGCTTTATTTTGTATGGCAACTCTCACCGAACTGGGTAAGAACTTCTTTTGAAACTGGAATCCATGGGTGTTGAATTCGTAGGAAAACAACTCCAAGCTACATTTAGGTTATAATTTGTCATTGTCTTTACAAATTTGCTTTGCTTTACCTTCAGTCTTTTTCTTTGTGCTTCTCTTGAAGTGTTTCTAAAGATCAATATGCACCTTTTTTAGGTATTTGCCTGGGTACATTGCTGCTTGGGAATAATCCTGAAGGGATTTGTTTGAGAGCAATGGGAAGCTGATGCATGTGCAGTATGAACTTGTTACCACATGAACTTCTGTTAATGTCCTGATGCTTTCTTTCAGGAAGG
The DNA here is from genome assembly GCA_013399015.1 of Galbula dea. NCBI lineage: Eukaryota > Metazoa > Chordata > Aves > Piciformes > Galbulidae > Galbula > Galbula dea. The sequence continues at coordinate 555,780 of VWZX01008184.1, forward strand.
ATAATTGGCTAGAAAGATTATTCTATAGCTGTCAAAGACTAGATAAGAGAGATCAAGCAACCATCCCTCGGAACCTGCTGAAGACTGATGCTGTTCTCTGGCAGTGGGCTGTCTGGGAAGCAGCTCAGTTCACTGTTCTTTCGAAGCTACGAACTCCTCTGGGCAGAGCACAAGACACATTTCAAACAATTGAAGGTAATGTCAAGACCTCCATGTCCCAGGCAAGCAGCACAAGGACTTTCTTTTCTGTGACTGTAGATTTTTAACATGTTTTAGACACATCAAGAGATTTAATGGCAGAAGAGCAGATACGTAACTGCTGTTAACTTTTGAGAGACTTGACTTTAGCATTGCTATATCTTGACATATTTAAATAAAATACTGTCTGGTAACTTGTTTTTTTCTTTGGTAAAATGTGTAGGTATTATTAGGAGTCTTGCAGCCCATACCTTAAACCCTGACCAAGATGTTAGCCAGTGGACTACTGCAGACAATGATGAAGGACACAGCAGCAACCAGCTTAGGCTTGTTCTCCTTCTACAGTATCTGGAGAACTTGGAAAAATTGATGTACAATGCTTATGAAGGATGTGCCAATGCCCTTACCTCTCCACCCAAGGTTTGTCTGTCTTAGAGTGCTGATGTTATTGGAAACAGTCTATTGAATGAAGAGTCTTGTCAGGGTTGTTCAAGTCTTAACAGTGGAACTTCAGAAGAACTTCTCAAACAAAGTTTGACACTCTTAATTTGTCTGGCTTTGACTTTTGGGATTACTCCTAAAGAACAGGTGAAATCAGAATGCATTTCTGGAGTACCAGCTTGTATGGTGGTACAAGTCAAGCAACTCTGCAGTACCTCTGTTTTGTACATTGTCAGCAGTCCTGTTACAGAGCATCACAGTTGTTTGAGGGAATTGCTTTTGGGGAATACAATGATTATTTACAAACAACATAACCTTTTGCGTAGTTCTAACTGCAAAACGTTCTAAACTGTTGAAAGAAGCTGTTTAATTAGCAAACCTCAGCATGACAGTAATACATACTTCATAGTCAGTTCACTTCAGGGTTTTCAGCTTGGCAGTGTGCCTGGCCAGTTGTGTGCTGGTGCATGATTTCAGACCAGCTGCATGAATAACTTTAAAGATGCAGAACTGAACCTTTCTTCCGCTCTCAGTTGGAAATGCAGCTGGAGAAAAGAAAGCTGTTCTGACTTTGATGGTTACCAATATGAAATACTTCATTGTAGCTGTGAAGAAGAATGTTGTAGAACTTCTCTCTTGTGTTTTCCCAGGTTATCAGGACATTCTTCTACACTAACCGTCAGACGTGCCAGGACTGGCTCACTCGGATTCGCCTGTCCATCATGAGAGTTGGCTTGCTGGCTGGCCAGCCTGCTGTGACAGTCAGGCATGGCTTTGATTTACTCACAGAAATGAAAACTAATAATAGTATCTCTCAGGTACTCTCTTTTTGAACTCTCTAGACTACTGCAAAAACTATTTCCACAATACTCTAAAAGAACTAAGCTAAGGCAATCAGTGGTTATTGAACCAAGTGTTCTGTAAGAGATTGTGTTTTAAAGTCGTACTTCTGTGTTGGCAGACTTGTGGTTAAGTGGCACTGTAGGTTGGAGATGAGGATGTAATGTATGGATATCACCAAATACTCTACACAAATGAATTTTGTAGTTCAGTTTGAATTGAGCAATATCTTCTTAAGTGGAGGTTCTGCTTAAAGCTTATGAAACTGCTGTTGTGCTAGTGTGAGGCCTTCCTGAGCTTGTGGTAATGTAGTTTCTTTGCTTAGCTGTGGTTATGAGTATGAGGGGGATGTGTTGTAAGGATGTCCCTCCTCTGTAAGTAGTTAGCAGATGAGGGCAGGGCTGAGATGCACAGGTTAAGTGGTTAAGCCTTCTTGTAAAGGTTGGCTAGTTTCTTTAGTAGATAACTCGATTTGCTTTAGTATGTTAACAAAGGAGGTTTCATAAAGACTTATTCCTGCTTCTTTATGAATACTCATACTTATATGGGTAGAGACCACAGATAGTGATTGCCAATTACTGACCTTCAGGCTGTGGATTCACACCATAGACTATTCCTTTATCTCCCCTGCTTTTCCAAAAGAGGCATGAGGGATGGATAATGCAGAGCATTTTGTTTGTAGATTCATATAATGAAATACTCCTTTGCTATTTCCAAGTATGTAACCATCTATAAAGCTCTTATTTTATGAGATGTTAAAGCTTTTGGTTTGATTTTAGGGAAATGAATTGGAAGTGACAATTATGATGCTGGTGGAAGCATTATGTGAGCTTCACTGCCCAGAAGCTATTCAGGGTATTGCTGTCTGGTCTTCTGCTGTGGTTGGGAAGAGTCTGACCTGGATCAATTCTGTAGCTCAGCAAGCAGAAGGGCGGTAAGTTTGCTGAGATAGCTGCATATTGTAGCCTTGGGACCTTTTTTTCCTTCTTATGCATGGTTCTTTGAATCTTTTTAAGTTGTGGCATGAATCAAGGCTACTGATCTAATTTCCATTTCAATTAAAGGCATTGTGTCGTTCAGAGATACCTAATGCATCCAGCATCTTTACACTTGTTTACATTACATTATATCCCAGGATTGAGATGTAAATGGTGCTCCTAAGCTGTTCACTCTTTCATACACAGCAATACTATTTTCATATTGGATTTGATTTTACATTAATGTAAGTCTTTCCCAATGAGGTTTCTGACCAGCAGCCTGATCCCATTATCTGAGAGGGATTCCAAGTGAGATGCTTTGCAGTTCAGTTCAGCTTTCAAAAAGTGGCTTCTCTGTCTATTGAAGTAGAACCTTGGGCTGCAGATACAAAGAAGTGGGTCAGTGTTCCAGATAGATATGCCTTTATTTTGGTGTTTACATCTCCTTAAAGGAATGCATCCTTTCTTCTGTATGAGCTGAAAAAGGGGCACCTCTCATTATTTACCTGCCATGGAAAAATCACCAAACAAAAAGGGTTTATATTTGTAACTAGATTCCTTAAAATGATGTGCAGCTTTGTAATACGTGAGAAGCTTCTCAGAAATGTCAGGTTTAAGGTGTGAATTCTTGTCCTAGACCCAGTTTTACAATCCTCTATTAAATGATATGTGCTAATCAGTATTTAGCTTTACTCTGGCAGTCAAGTATAAAACTCATTTATCTCCTTCAGTCTGTACTGGGTTTGAAGTTGTCATTTGAACCTGAATAGAAAAGCTTTTGTGCTATGCTGTAACCTGGAAATCCAGCTGGTAAACTTGTACTCTGTAATCTTTCTGTTACTGAAGGTGACACATGACCTTGGAGTAGTGTGATAAAGAAACATTTAAAATATAGTCTGTTAACCAAAACTCAAAAGTGATTCTGTGAAATGCTGACTAAAATATTAAACCATTTCAGGTTTGAGAAGGCAACTGCAGAGTACCAGGAACACCTGTGCTCCATGACAGGAGTGGATTGCTGCATCACAGGCTTTGACAAAAATGTTCTCAAGTTGGCCAATTCAAACAGTGTGAATAATGCCAGCCCAAAGCATTCCTTGAATGGTCAGTATTGATTGTTCTTTTTAAGAGCAATACCATTTTGTGACTGTATGGACCTAAAATTAGAACATTGAGTGATGTAGCCATGGTAATGATAGTGTCTTCATTCTTAAACCTGAAAAACCTGTTTCTGTCTGCAGTTAAACAGAACCACATAGTGCCATTGAAACCAATAATATGTGTAGATATGTGGGTATGCAGTACTGAGGTGTAGCTGAATGAGCCTAAAAATAATAGGTAAACTATTTTGTAATTTACTCATTTAATTTGACATTGTTTTTGATCATCACAACTTAAGGCTTAGTGTTTATGACATAACTGTATCATAAATGCACTAGTTGCTCAGTTTTAACTGCTGAGACTTTGCACTATTCCATTTCATCTTTGAAAAGAGACCTTCTTTGGTCCTAATGTAGTTCTTCTGTTTCCCTATTTTGATGATTCTTTACAGATATGGGCTAGATTTTCCCTAAACCTCCTTTAGAAAAGGTTCTGTTTTGGCTTGTTTTGAAAAGTCTAAGTGGAAGAATACTGTAAACATTAGTTATTTGCTGGGGTGTTTTTTGTGGGTGACTTAATTGTTTTCCTTCCCAAAAAGACAGAGAAATTACATTTGAGGAATAGAATTGCAGTTTTAAACTACCTAGGCAAAAATGTGTATTGAAGTATCTCTACTGTTGCTCTTTGTTTCACAGGAGAGACTAGAAAAACTGTTCTGACTAAGCCCAGTGACTCCTCACCTGAAGTTATAAACTACTTGGGTAACAAAGCATGTGAATGTTACATTTCCATTGCTGACTGGGCTGCTGTTCAGGAGTGGCAAAATATGGTCCATGACTTGAAGAAAAGCAATAGCAATACCTCAATCAATCTGAAAGCAGATTTTAACTACATCAAGTAAGAATATGAGCAGTTTCTTCAAGAGTACCTTAGAGTTCAGTGTCTTGGAACTGAAACCTGAAAGTTTGAATGGATTTTAGTAACTAGCTGTCACTGAAATAGAGGTGTGATGAGAATGTTGTGTTTTTAGGAGGGGGGGAAAGCTGGCTGTGGTATTTACTAGTCCTACAGAGGAGTAAAGAGGTAACATCATTCTCAATAGTTACTTTGGCTTTCTGACTGCTGAGGTTTCTTAGTACTCAAGAAAAACATCTCACTGAAAGTCAAAGAAACTGAATTTATTCTGCTCCTAGTGGCAGAAGATGCAGGCTTTCACACAGCTTAATAGTGAATAATAAAATGCCTGTCAGTGCTGCAGTTCTTAAAGATACTTTAATTCATTAACCTAATAGAAGAAGTATATTAAGGAAGTGATTTGGCTGCTTAACCTCTTCCAAAGCCAACCTTTTCTTCTTGACTATGGTAGAAGAGTAGTGATGATAACATGAAAAGCTTCATAGCTGGAGAGGTGTTTTTTCCTCTCACTTTGGTAGGAATTTATCCATTTGGTGCAGTACTGTTGCCTTTCATTGATCTGTGTGAAAATTGGGATATTGCTTAGAAGTGATTGTAAGTACTGTGTAGGATTTTGGGTGAGGCTTGAGTCTTTCTTTTTGGCTGGATATTTAGCAATTGAAATAAAACAAATGTGAGAATAAAACTCTAAACATTGAATTGAATTGCAGATCTTTGAGCAGCTTTGAGTCTGGACAACTTACTGAATGTGCTGAACAACTAGAATTATTACCAGGAGAAAATATCAACCTACTTGCAGGGGGATCCAAAGAGAAAATAGGTATCCATGCCTAAGTTAACATTACTTCAAATGCAAAAGTAAATACTTCTTCATGTATCAGTCTCTGTGGATGAGAGACTGGAACTTCTGAATGCAGTTTGCTGTGTTCAGGGGACTGACCATAACCTTTATGAATCAAGCTTCCACATGATTGGCAATGGTCATTCTAAATGTTGATACAAGTGTGTTTTCTGGAGTTCCTGTGTTTGTTGATAAATAATCTATCTTCAGGTTTTAAGGGGAAGAAATGCATATATGTATTTTTAAAAGGTTTCTTTCCAAACTTCCTTACTCTCAAAAAAAATGCAGTCTCAGAGGATGGTGCTTGATAAAAGTTGGCAGTTCTAGTTGGTTTCAATTCTTTCATCTCCACTAGACATGAAGAAGCTCCTTCCTAATATGCTAAGTCCTGATCCAAGAGAACTTCAAAAGGCAGTTGAAGTGCAGCTTTTAAGAAGTTCAGTATGTCTGGCAACAGCTGTAAACCACATAGAACAAGAGCAAAAGTGGCAGTCGATATCTGAGTAAGTCAAAATGGGCTATGATGAATATAATATACTGGGAAAAGCTCTTCTGCTTTGTTAACCATAAGTTTGTGAAAAGCATTCTGCCATGTGTACTTCAGCATCTATGGCAATTTGCTACCAGTTTTAGCTGCAGTGAGTTAGAACCTCACTGAGGGAAAAATCAGATGTTTAATTTGGAGACTCTGTAGCTCTTTGACTTGATAAAGTACTGGAACTCGTGCATGATACTGCAAGGTTTTCTCATCTCTTTGAAGATGCTGATCTTGCTTTTTCTTCAGTAACTTTGATATCCCTATGTTAAAATCAAGCTAACAGAAATGACTCTTCTGGTTCTTTTCCTTTCAGAAATGTAATTAAGTACTTGAAGCAAACATCACGAATTGCTATTGGCCCTTTGAGACTTTCCACCCTCACTGTGTCTCAGTCTTTACCAGTGTTGAGCACTCTCCAGTTGTATTGTTGTTCTGCTTTGGAAAACACTGTATCCAACAGGCTGACATCAGAGGTATGGCTCTGTCTTCAAAACCTAAGTGGTCATGTCATCAAGTATTGACTATAGAACATACATTACTTGTTTTGACTGTTGTTAATCACACTGTAAAAAGACCCCTTCATTTTTTTTTCCTAACATGCTTTGACCCAAGTGTTTTACCTTTCTGTGTGGGCTGGACTTCTTTCTGTAGTTATAAATATACCATCTCTTTCAGTTACAGTGGTTTTAAAGTTTTATTGGTAGTTGCTTCTTGGAGAAGTATTTATATTTCTTCTCTAAATACATAGTGACACTTATTCCTACAACACACCTGTAATTTACTTGCTATTTATCCAGATCACTCACTTCATTAATTAAAATACTGTAACCAGCATGAATGGTCTAGTTGTAATTTCTCATCACATTGTTCAGAAAACAGTTCTACTTGATGATGAGCTATTCTTCGTGTTGTCCTCCCAAAATGAAGCATTTCTTTTTAGAGTTGCATAAAACATTTGTTTCATTAATTAACAATAGAGTGGCTGTTAATAGAAATCAGAATTTTTACTCTGCACTAAAAGAGTCTTTGGTTTTAATAAATAAAAATACATCTTAGTGAAGATATTCTCTTGTGCCAACTGTGCAACTTCTGTGCCTCTTTCAGGACTGTCTCATACCTCTCTTCAATGATGCTTTGAGGTCATGCAAACAGCATGATGTGAGGCCATGGATGCATGCACTGAGGTACACAGTGTACCAGAATCAACTGATGGAAAAACTGAAAGGTAAATTAAGCTCTCATTTTAGTGTTATGAAAGTTAAATGCAGTGTTTGACCTTAAATCTTCTGCAGAAAGCAGCAGCTGTGTCCTTTCCTAGTGTTTAGATTACTATTTAAAAGCCAAGTTTTGGTTATTTAGGTGTCTTGCTTTACAACTGGGGGTCTCAATTATGACTGTAGCGTAGATGGTGTTAAGAAGAAAACAAGGGTGTTCTGAAGTGCTTAGCAGTTCTATACTCCTCTGATTGTGCTTTACTTGATCCTCTCTTCATACTTGAAATGCTTTCACTTCTGAACACTTCAATACTATCAACAATTGTCTTTAAAAGCAGTCACAAAAGCCATTTAAATGTGCAGTGTGGCAAGAGGTAGTGGGAGAAAAAAGAAGTTAGGTCAGAGGACAGTGAAGAAGAATGCTTTTAGGGAAAAAAACTTACTCTTTTGGCCAGCAGATGACCTATAGATATATTCTTTTGTTTCAGATGTGGTATAGAAATATGCCACATGAAGTCAACTAAATGTCTGAAGGAGGTGTTAGGATACACGAAAGAGCCGAGCAGTTTTTTATTACTGATGGCCATGTACAGAATACATTGGGCAGAAATGATCTCTATAACCAAGATGCAATTGTTGTTTGCTCAGTAATTTTCTTTACAATGTCTTGCTTTCTTCTCCAGAACCAACAGTCCCAATTAAAAGCCATCTGATGGAGCTGGGCTTAACAGCAGCCAAGTTTGCACGGAAGCGAGGAAACATTGCCCTGGCCACACGACTGCTTGCCCAGTGCAGTGAAGTTCAGCTAGGAAAGACCACCACTGCACAAGAATTAGTCCAGCACTTCAAAAAGTTGTCTGCACCTGGTCAGATAGATGAAAAATGGGGTCCTGAACTTGATATTGAGAAAACAAAATTGTTATACACAGCAGGTATTTGTGAATTGTGTTGCAGATGTTTGAGCTTCTTGTCCTTATAAGCAGGCTAATTGCCCTGCCCTTGAAGAAATCATAATAGGACTGTGGCATTAGCAGTTGATTTCATCCTATTAACTGTTGTCTCACTCTGAAAGTGTTTTCACATGTCTTTTCTTACTTGTGATTCTTAAATTCAAAAGAGAATCTTTCTGGAAAAATCTTGTTAGAAGCTGTGTCTGTATACACTGAGATTTAGAAGGACTATTTTGGATAAAGTTAACACTACTGAAGATCTGCCTTTCATCATATGCAGGTCAGTCAACACATGCCATGGAAATGCTGAGTTCTTGTGCCATATCCTTTTGCAAATCTGCCAAAGCTGAATATGCAGTTGCTAAATCTATCCTCACACTGGCTAAATGGATTCAAGCAGAGTGGAAGGAGATTTCAGGACAGCTGAAACAAGTATACAGAGCTCGACAGCAGCAGAATCACACTGGGCTGTCCACCTTGTCTAAAAACATATATAATTTGATTGATCTCCCAGCTGTTAATACCTTAGAAGAAGAATATCCTAGGATTGAAAGTGAATCTACAGGTAGAGTTATTCTCTTTCTTATTCTTCTTTTTGTTAAATTGGTTCCTGATGATTCTCCTGAAGGATAACAGCAGTTACTTTGCTAAAGACTAGGTGCTCCTTCACTGATGTGTTTGCTTTCCTAGTACAGTTAGAAACAGGGTGTCTTTTATGCAGTACACAGTTACAAAACCCACACACCTTAATATTTCATATTTCTGACATTTTTTTTCTCATTTGAGTGATAGTGGCCTGAATAAGAAACTGGACTAAAACCCAAATAAACACATACACACTGCCCTAAGTGCTTCACAGAAGTCTGCTCTCTGAAGTATTTTGCTCGTGGAGATCATGAGTTTCTTGCCTCAGTTCCATCTTTCTGTAAAAGAGAAAGCAATTGTAGAGTGTGGGCAGTTGATTATTAGCAAATCAAAAACTGGTCTTTTGCAGCCAATGTCAGAATTGGAACATACTGCTGTTTGGAAAATTTTACATTCTTTTGTGTACTAACTTGACCCCCCAAAAACCCCCAACAAAAAACAACAACAAAACCCAACAAACCAACCATACTTATAATGTTTTGGTGTTATTTTCTGTGTTAAGGATATTAGAAGTAGGTTTTACATCATAACAAACATTGCTTTCTTTTTCCCATGGCAGTGAATATTGGAGTTGGAGAGCCTGACTTCATCCTGGGACAGCTGTATCACTTGTCTTCAGTACAGGCACCTGAAGTAGCCAAGTCTTGGGCAGCCTTGGCTAGTTGGGCTTACAGATGGGGCCGGAAAGTAGTTGATAATGCCAGGTAAATTCAGCCTAATGTTTACATTTATACAGCCCAATTAGTTTTCTTAGTGCCAGGTAAATTCAGCCTAATGTTTACATTTATACAGCCCAATTAGTTTTCTTAATTTAGTTTTCTTCAATACTAGCTTTGTATTTATGATTACTGTTCTGAAGTCACATAGGAGAGAACTGAGAAGTCTCTTGTTTACTTGCCCTCTGTAAAAAGAAGCAAGCTTAATCCTGAGATAAGGATGAAGATTTCTTGCTTGGAGAAGTTTTATGTATACAATCTGAGTAACTACAGATACTAATGTACTGAGGCTGAAGAATGCATTCCATGTTACAGCCAGGGAGAAGGTGTTCGCCTGCTGCCTCGGGAGAAGTCTGAGGTTCAGAACTTGCTTCCAGACAACATAGCAGAGGAAGACAAAGAGAAAATCTATGGGATCCTTGGGCAGGCAGTGTGTCGTCCAGCTGGGATCCAAGTAAGTGTAGATTTGCTTACTTCAAAAATGGGCAGTGTGAACCTTCTTTTTCCTCTGCTTTTCATTCATATTAACCCTTGTAAGTGTTTTCAAGTTAAAATTCAGGCAAGAAACCACCTGGTAAGTGGTAACACATCTATTCTAGGGACTGTGGGAATGAGATCAAGTAATGCAGTTGCATGAGTTAAGGGGGTTCTTTACCCAAAGGGTGGTGAGGCACTGGAACAGGTTGCTCAGAGAGGTTGTGGAGGCCCCATCCCTGGCAGTGTTTAAGGCCAGGCTGGATGTGGCCCTGGATGACCTGGTCTAGTGCACGTGGCGTCCCTGCCCATGGCAGGGGGGTTGGAACTAGATGATCTTTAAGGTCCCTTCCAACCTCAGCCATTCTATGAGCTACCTAGACAAAAACTGGATCAGGAACTAGTACTGCTTTTAGAAATGGTTGGAGGACTTAGTCCAATCTCTGTTCTCTTTCTTTGCCTTTAGGATGAAGATATGACTTTACAGATCACTGAGAATGAAGACAATGAGGAAGATGATATGGTGGATGTTATATGGCGCCAGTTATTAACAAGTTGTCCCTGGCTTTCAGATCTTGATGAAAATGCAACAGAAGGGTTAATTAAAGTCTGGAGGAAAGTTGTAGACAGAATCTTCAGCCTCTATAAACTCTCCTGCAGTGCATACTTTACTTTCCTCAAACTCAATGCTGGTCAGGTTGGTGTTTGTGCTGATGAGGAAATCAAGTTACAAACAGTTCTAAACGTTGATAGGAACTATATACTTAGCTTAGAGGAGTATTTCTTCATTTCAAGGTTCCACTGGATGAAGATGATCCCAGGCTGCACTTAAGAAATACTTCTGAGCAAAGCACTGATGATGTTATTGTGATGGCAACCCTGAGACTGTTACGATTGCTGGTGAAACACGCTGGAGAACTTCGACAGTATCTAGAGAATGGGCTAGAAACTACACCTACTGCTCCATGGAGAGGTAAGGATGTGTTAACTAGTTGTTAAAATTTAGATTTGGTGTATTTACTCTAAATAGAAGAGTGTTCAGTGTACTTCCATAAAATTTTTATTTAAGCATGATGGACAGAGAGCCTGTCTTTGACTAAATAGTTTCACTAAAGATGCTCAGGTCTGTCCTGCATTCTGATCTTGGAATAGTTTAGTAGAGATTCTAATGCCCTTTCTCCCCTGCATTAAGACCTTGAAAGGAGAAAAGAGATATAAGTTGGAAGTATTACATTCTATTATGACCCTAAAAAAAACCCCAAAATAAAATGGGGAGTTGGGTTCCTTCCAAGCTGTGGTTTGAAATGCAGTTCAGAGAAGGATCGTGTCTAAAGCCAGATGTCTTAGTTGTTTGTCACTACACTACTGGTTCTGCTTGCTCTGAGACCTTCCCACAAAAGGTTACTGAGTTAGTGTGGAAGGCAGCAGAAGAGGAGGCCAGCTACCGCAAAACTGACTAAAAGAAGTGTTTACTAGGAAGCTAGAAAATGATGTTCTCCCAATCCAAAAGCAGCATCTCTTTTAAAATAAGATGAAAGACAATTCTGCATCCATTGAAGTGGCACATCTTCTTTTCCTCTGTCTGAAGGTATCATACCTCAGCTTTTCTCTCGCCTCAATCACCCAGAAGTCTATGTTCGTCAGAGTATTTGCAACTTACTGTGTCGAGTGGCTCAAGATTCTCCTCACCTCATCCTCTACCCTGCAATAGTGGGCACCATTTCACTTAGCAGTGAATCCCAGACTTCAGGTATGGATGTGCAAATACATCATAGCTAATGTAATTTGATGTACTGGATAAAATGATGCTGAAAGGTTGGGGTTTTGTCAGTAACTCTGATACTTTCTATCTTAAGAATATTTCTAGTATGGAACCTCACTGATAGCTTTCATTTGATTTACCAGGTTGGCAGATAAGTTAGGTTTTTCAGTTTTATCATTGTATACTTGCAGTACTTAATGTTAACATGAGGACCTGATGCTAAATGAAGTCTTGAGCAATGTATCTTTGAAGGCCAGAAGAGTGTAGCTAATATTGTAACATCTGTTTCTAATTTAGGAAACAAGCTGCCTTCTGCTATCCCTACCTTGCTAGGTAATATTCAAGGAGAAGAACTGTTGGGTGGGGAATGTGATGATGGAGGGAGCCCCCCAGCTTCTCAAGAAAGTGGTAAGGATGACACAAAAGTTGGATTAAATGAAGATCAAGCAATGATGCAAGATTGTTACAGCAAAATTGTGGAGAAACTTTCTGCTGCAAATCCAACAATGGTATTGCAGGTAAATAACCCAACTGTACACTACCTGTGCTCTTGCTTCAGCCACAAAATACATCATTTCCCTGTCTGGTGGGTAGACCTACTGAAAGCTTGGTGCATCTTTGTTGTTAGGCAAGTTGTTCATCTACAGCAATAAGTCTCAATACTGGTACTGTTAAAAGGAAGTGAATCTTCATTTGTTTTATGTAGGTTCAAATGCTGGTGGCTGAGCTGCGCAGAGTTACAGTTCTCTGGGATGAACTTTGGTTGGGAGTTTTACTGCAACAGCACATGTATGTCCTTAGAAGAATCCAGCAACTTGAAGATGAAGTCAAAAGGGTCCAAAACAACAACACTTTAAGGAAGTATGTCTTTTCTGAATATTAGTTCAAGTAATAATTGTAACAAATGTTTGTTCCTGGAGCATACAGGCATGCAGTCCAACTGAGCAATGGTGGTGGTGTTCCTGAATTCAGACTGTCCTGGTATTTTTGAGCCAGGGACCTTATTTCAAAAAAGCTTTGGTGCTGCAGCTAGTATTCAGATGAGAAACAACAGTCTACCTGTGAGTCTCTGCTGAGATTGCCTTAGTAATGATATGTTAGAACCTGGTGAATATTAGGTTGTGGATTATGAGATCCTATGAGGTCTTGGAACATCCTCTTGGTACGTCCTCAGGAAGTAGTAGTAAAGAGCCCTTTTACTAAAGGAAATCAGTTCCTTAGAGTGGTTTGAGCTTTGACTTTCTCTTCAGGGTTTCCAGTGGTGAAGAACTAAGATCCAATGTTTCATTTAAACAATTTAAACTTGCTCAGCAGCAAGCGCATTCAGTGTAGGATGCAATCCTCTTCCCTTTAGTACTGTCATCCTTGAAGACCTCATTTTAGAGATCTAATAATTTTCAGTAATTCTTAGATGTCTCAGTTACAGACTTATTTTAATTCTCTGCTTATGAAGGAACTTGGCTTTATGGTGTTGAGGAAATGTTGTTGTTTTTTACTAGAGAGGAGAAAATAGCAATCATGCGTGAGAAGCACACGGCTCTGATGAAGCCCATCGTGTTTGCTCTGGAACACGTGAGGAGCATCACTGCTGCTCCTGCAGAAACTCCTCATGAGAAATGGTTTCAGGATAACTATGGAGATGCAATTGAAAATGCACTGGAGAAGCTTAAGAATCCTTTGAATCCTGCTAAACCTGGAAGCAGCTGGCTCCCATTTAAAGAGGTATTATGCACAGACTTAAGAGTACAACAGTGAGACTCTGGACATTCTTGCTGCACTGTGTGCTTGATCCTCTCAGTATTCTCTTGCTATTCTCCTGCCATATCAAAATTGTAGCCTGAAATTGCCACAGGCATGCTAGACGTTAACACACAGTCATTTTTGCCTCTGTAAAAAGTCCTACTGATTGCATTATTGCATTTCTACCCAATGAATTTATATTTTCAAATCTTGCAGCAGCACTCAGATGATCAACCCTTCCCAAAGACACTTTGTTTTTCAATTGTGATAGTTGTATTGTTTTATGGATCTGAGGACAAACAAAATATGTATTGACTTGGGAATCCAGACCCACCCTGATGCTTTTATAAAAGCCTTGCCAGAGAGAACTGAGGTTGTCACACACAAATAGACCCTTTTTTTTTTTTCTGTAGTAGTTCTGCTTTGCAGAACAAGCAAGCATACAGATACATAACTGGAGATGGCTGAACACCTCTGCCTTTGACCACAGCTTAAATATTTATAAATGCAGGAGCAAACCTCTTGAGGCTATTAATTTGTTGTGACTTTGGTGCTTATCCCTGGGCTGGGTGTATTTGCTGCCTAAAAAGATGTTTTGAGTTTTTGCTGTCTTTATCCTAACCTGTAAGTGGATTAGTAGAGTGACAAGGATGAAAGGTAGTTCAAGAAATATCTTCATTCTCACAGTTAAATCTGGTTTGATGGTGGGTTGTTTTTAATGCTAGTTTTTAAGCTGAAGCTCAACCTAAAGCAAACAATGTCTTTGGACTAGGTTATGCTAAGTCTGCAGCAGAGAGCCCAGAAACGGGCTAGTTACCTTCTACGGCTTGAAGAAATCAGTCCTTGGTTGGCTGCCATGATGAACACTGAAATAGCACTTCCTGGAGAAGTATCTACCAGAGACACAGTCACAATTCATAGTGTGGGCAGCACCATCACAATCTTGCCTACCAAAACCAAACCTAAGAAGCTGCTTTTCCTGGGTTCAGATGGGAAGAACTATCCCTACCTGTTCAAAGGTAAGAAAATGATGTTGTCTCATAGAAGTTACTGTCTTTTGTTATATATTAGTCTATATCCAAAGTATGAAGATGTATGGTTGCAACTTTTTGTTTTATCTGCCTGCATGATATGGAGAGAGTGTGGTTTTGGAGCATCATCTACCTCTCTACCCCACCTGCTGCTTCACCATGTATTTTCAAGGAATTTTGCCTTGTGAAGCTGTAAGTTAAGGATGTTTCAGATCCCTTCTTTTGTCAGGATTGCATCAGAAACAATCTTCTGCTTGATACTGATAGGGCTAGCTGGATGTACTTCTCTAGAAGCTTTTAAGGTGACACCCAGGAAGGAACTTCAAGAGGCTTTGTGCTTTCTCTGAAAGGGAAAGAGATATCCATGATGTTTGTAACTGTTGTGTGTAGTGCTCACAGAGAGTGAGCAGTCATAAAGTGGTGATTCTAGTGGGTAAATGCTAGGTAAGCATTTAGGTTTAGGCTGAACAGCTCATAATCTGCATTAAAAAAAAGCTATTCTAAAGCTATATATATAAAGCTATTCAGAGTCTGAGATGAACCAGGATTTAAAATTAAAATGCTCAATTTTGGGCTTTTTTATTTAGAAACTAAATGTTAAACAAAATCAACTTACCACAGGTTTGGAAGACTTGCATCTGGATGAGAGAATCATGCAGTTCTTATCCATTGTCAACACAATGTTTGCTACTATTAACCGTCAAGAGACCCCAAGGTTCCATGCCAGGCATTACTCTGTGACACCTCTGGGAACAAGATCAGGCTTGATCCAGTGGGTGGATGGAGCTACACCCTTGTTTGGGCTTTACAAGAGGTGGCAACAGCGTGAAGCTGCTTTACAAGCCCAGAAGGTAACTGCTCTGTTTTGTGCCAGCTAGAACCAACTCAGAAGGGAAACCTTCATTCTGCTTTGCTTTTCCGTTCTAAACCACGTGGCCTTAAAAGGGTAGTTTTGTTCCTAACAATGCAGAGTGATGCTGTGTGTTCATATCCCTTGAGGTATTCACCAGAGGCCAATAAAATTGCATGTCTGTATTCTCATGTATATTACAGTGTGTAACAAATGTGGTGTTGTGGCATGAGAACTCAAGGAGAACTGGTTTTGCACAAACAGAAGTAACCTTGCTTAAAATTACCTTGGTGCCAAATCACATCCTCTCACTTTCATTTCATTTTAAATATAATAATAATACAGTGTATTTTGGGGTTTTTTTAAATATTTGAGATTTCCCTTGGAAGGACTAAAGTTAGGCCAAACCAATGTGTTTTCAGTTCATTTAGGCTTTTTTAACTATTGAATTTTGAAAGAATTGTTTAAGCTGTCATCCATTCTCAGCAGAGGAACTGATTTCATCTTTCATTCTCACTTAAGCTGAATTTGGGATGCTTTCCTGTGGTGATGAGTTGCTAGACATAAACTACCATTTTGACCTCTTCTAGGCTCAGGACTCTTACCAGACTACTCAGAATCCTGGCATAGTGCCTAGACCCAGTGAACTTTACTACAGTAAAATTGGACCTGCTTTAAAGGCAGTTGGGCTTAGTCTTGATGTGTCACGTCGTGACTGGCCCTTGAATGTCATGAGGGCTGTTCTAGAAGAGCTGATGGAAGCAACTCCCCCAAATCTCCTAGCTAAGGAGCTCTGGTCATCATGTACTACCCCAGATGAATGGTGGAGAGTTACACAGGTGAGTTCTACCAATTATATTCTCCCTTTGAAAGGCTGTGTTTTTAATGGGATGAGGGGCAGCAAATGCCTGGGATGTTGAAGCAGTGATTCTCTTTGAGTTAGGTGAGCTAGCACTGCTGAAGTTTCATGTCACAGGAAATGTTGGCAGTTGTACCATCTGGAGTAGAACATGGGTGTACACCTGCTAGTTGTGCATTAGTATAGTAGCATTATCAGCCTAAGACATGAAAATTTGTAAGATATCCTGAGACAACAAATAGAAAACAGCTTGGAATAAGTTGGTTTTGATTTGTCTTGCTCTTAAAATAATGTTTTTAAGATGGTAGTCAGTCCAATGTGTTGGCAGAAGATTCCCACAAATAATTTTTTCCTGAAACTCTCTTTAAAGTCTTATGCAAGATCCACTGCAGTTATGTCCATGGTTGGCTACATCATTGGTCTTGGAGACAGACATCTGGATAATGTTCTTATAGATATGACTACAGGAGAAGTTGTCCACATAGATTATAATGTTTGCTTTGAAAAAGGTAAATTAAAAAAATGCTATATGTTATTCAAATAAAAGGTTTCCTTTCCTGGTCATTAAAAGAAACAACTTAATATTTTCTCTTCCAGGGAAAAGCCTGAGGGTTCCAGAGAAGGTTCCCTTCAGGATGACACACAACATTGAAACAGCCCTTGGAGTGACAGGAGTAGAAGGGGTTTTCAGGCTTTCCTGTGAACAGGTGAGTAAGGAAACTTGCAGAAGACTGAGGGCTATCACTTGCTAAGTACTACCTTAGAACTCCTCTCTTAAACATTCTGCCTTCCCCTTTTCTGCTGTGATTTTAACTGCTCTTGGTTTAGATATATGCTGTAGCAGGTGTTTAAGAAGACTGTCAGAGTCATAGGCAATTATGACACAGCTACAATTCAGGTGGAAGGGAGACTTGTAGCTCTAGAAGTGACATGTTTTGCCTGAAGCTTTGTTGTGCAGTTTTGCTTACCCTCTTTCTTCAGGACTCATCCTTTATAAATAGGACAGATGTGTTTTTAAAGAGAAGAATGTTCTGAACAAAGGAGAAAATTGCTGGAGTATAGAATTTGTGTGGAAGGCAAGAATACAGTCCTTACTTTTAGTGATGTTGCTTACAGGCCAGCTGCATTTGTACACACTGTGGTCTTCTTCCTGTACTTGTAGTGGTTAGGGATGAATTGAGGGTTTCTGTGTGTACTCCAGGGCAGTATTTTGCATTTAAAATGCCTCTGTCCTGCAAGGATAATGCAAGATCAGAATGAGTCCGTTTCCAATACTGCAGGTCCTTCATATTATGCGGCGTGGGAGAGAGACTTTGCTTACCTTGCTGGAAGCTTTTGTTTATGATCCTCTGGTGGACTGGACAGCAGGAGGTGAAGCAGGATTTGCTGGAGCTGTCTATGGTGGTGGTGGCCAACAGGCTGAAAACAAACAAAGCAAAAGAGAAATGGAAAGAGATATTACACGGAGTCTCTTTTCTTCAAGAGTGGCTGAGATAAAAGTGAGTTAACTACAGTATTTTTTTTTACTTCAGAACCAAAGCAGGACCTAGGTTTTCCCTTCATTCATTTGCATTTTGGGGGAGGTGGAAGAGGTGGTCATTTATTAGAAATAGTTCACAAATTTGATGGAGCTAAATAGAGTTTGTATTGAGGGAACTGCTGACAGAGAGCTTGGGAGTATTTAGTTTTCATTTTCTGTGTGCTTAGCTCTAAAGCATTGCTGTAATGTTTGGCTTGAATCTGGGCTAGAGGAATAAAAATAGAGGTTTAGGGAGCAGGCTACATAAACCAAATGCCTGTTAAGCTTTAGCACTTTAGCACTGGAGGTAGCCCTAGATGAACAACAGCATCAAAGGACAATACCATTGAAGGGTTTGGTGCTGCCATCTATTACTTTCTCTTACCTGTTTGAATTAAGTCAAGATCCATAACATCTGTGTCTTGGTTGTAGGTTAACTGGTTTAAGAACAGAGATGAAATGCTTGCTGTGCTGCCAAAATTGGACAGTAGTTTAGAAGAATATCTGAACCTGCAAGAGCAGTTGACAGATGTAGAGAAGTTGCAAGGAAAACTACTGGAGGAGATAGAGTTTCTGGAAGGTGCAGAAGGAGTGGATCATCCTTCCCACACGCTTCAGCACAGGTACAGAGGGGCCAGGAGTTCTCTCTGGAAGCTTGCAGTTCAATCCAGATAGTGCTTTAGTAATGTACTTCAATGTTAAAAATGTTTAAAGGAGAGAGAGATCAATGGGTGGGTAAAAGCTATTCTCACAGTAAGGAAGTGCAGAAGAACTATTGAAACCATTTTCCTACTAATAATCTTATTGATGTCCTATGCCTCATACTGCATCAGTGTAACCTGTGCTAGTCTGTGTTCCACACCTGACCTTCAAGGCAAAAGACAGAATGTGCTGAATGTTGTCTCCCATCACATGAATCCACATAATGCTGCTATTGATAAATAGCAGAAAAATCTTCTTGTCTAAGTTTCTAATTCTTTAACTTGTTTTTCAAGGGCATTTGAACTAGATCAAGGATTTCAGAGTTGCATGAATATGCACTGATATTCATTAGTTTGTAAGAAATCAGAATTATTAATAGAATATTGTTAAAGTCTTGTGGAATGGTGAGAATATGCTAATTTTCTGGTCAACTAGATAGCTGTATTGTTCAATATGGGTTTGTATTCAATAGAGTTAAGCTGTTGTACTACTCACTTCATTCTGTGGCTTCAATAATTCAGGTACTCTGAGCACACACAGTTGCAGTCTCAACAAAGAGCTGTCCAGGAAGCAATCCAGGTGAAGCTGAATGAGTTTGAGCAGTGGATAACCCATTACCAAACTGCTTTCAGTAACTTGGAGGCAACACAACTCGCCAGTCTTCTTCAAGAAATTAGCACACAAATGGACCTAGGTATAAAATAGTATTTGTGGGGGCTTTTAATGGGTGGAAAAGAGCTAGAGTTTGATATTGGGGGTCTTATGAATATCCTCTAACATAAAGGCAAGGACCTCTGTATGATAAATGAAAAGGAAGTTCTTCAGAGGATGATTTAGAGCACTTCAAGGTTTCTGTCCCAGGCTGTCTGAAAGAACTTGTCTGCCTTACCATAGCTGTGCATGAGATTACTCTCTTACCACATGCTCCAAATTCTCCATATGAGTTCTGCATGCCTCCTTTATCACAAGTCAAAGGGTATTTTTGACTAGATGTTAACACTCAGTAGTTGTATGCTGCAAAAGTAGCTGCTTCAGAGATGTGTCTTCACTTTTAAATGTCTTTTCTTCCAAGGTCCTCCAAGTTATGTCCCAGCAACAGCCTTTCTGCAGAATGCAGGCCAGGCACATCTAATCAGTCAGTGTGAACAACTGGAAGGAGAAGTTGGTGCTCTTCTCCAGCAGAGGAGATCTGTGCTACGTGGTTGCCTAGAACAACTGCACAACTATGCAACAGTAGCTCTTCAGTATCCCAAAGCTGTGTTCCAGAAGCACCGGATAGAGCAGTGGAAAACCTGGATGGAAGAACTCATCTGTAACATGACCATAGAGCGTTGTCAGGAGATCTTTAGGAAGTAAGTTGACAGAAAAATGGATTGTTTGGAGGGCTTACTTGTCCAGCTACTTCAGGGTTTGAATTTCCTAATTCAAATTATTATTGTTAGGCCTGTTATAATTATAAAGCAATACAAGATGAAGTTGTAATTCCAGATGTTTGAAGGAAAAGGTGGAAAACTGCTCTAAAAATCCTGCTCCAGAGTTTAATCTGTGTACTGCAAAAAGAAAACCAAGTATGTTGCCCCATAATGAACAAATGAAGAGCCATGTTTGTGTCTTTAGGGTAGTGATAGTTAGGGGTTTTAGAAACTTCTAGTATTTAAAAATGACTTAAGTCAACTGAAGTGGTGTTTTTTAAAGCAGGTTTTAAAGCAATTTTTCTTCTTCTTTTTCTAAAGTCTGGCCATTTCAGCATTATTACTGCTTGGTGTACAAGGACTAGATTGTATTCAAGCATTTGCACACTGAAACCTGTTTCCTTTCTATTTCTTATCTTCTGTTTGTTCTTTCCCTCAAGGACTACTGATTGTCCTCTGTCCTTGCAAATAGATATGAAATATGCTACAGCCTGGGACTTTCTGAAAGTGTTATTATGGTAGCCATCAGCTGCTGTGGTGTTTAGAGTTGATACGGAGTAGGTGATGTGGGTGCTGTTGAAATGCAGAGGATTTTTCCTGTGCTTGAGAAGAGAGAATTTGTCACTGCATCCTTTTGCTTTCCAGGTATGAAATGCAGTATGCTCCTCAGCCACCTCCAAGCACCTGTCAGTTCATAACTGCTACAGAGATGACTCTGCAGCGCTATGCAGCAGACATAAACAACAGGCTTATCAGGCAGGTGGAGCGTCTGAAACAGGAGGCAGTCACTGTCCCTGTTTGTGAGGAGCAGCTGAAAGAGATTGAACGCTGCATTAAAGTCTTCCTTCATGAGAATGGAGAGGAGGGCTCACTCAGCTTAGCCAGTGTCATCATCTCTGCTCTTTGTACACTGACTAGGTGAGTGGCCTCTTGTGAAAGGTTTCTTTGGTATGCATTTGTGTTTGAGAGCTCCTCCAAGTGCCATCCTTCTGTGGAGAAGGCAGTAGCTGGCAGGTTGTCTGACTACATGTCATCATCCATCTAGGCGAAATCTGATGATGGAAGGTGCAGCATCTAGTGCTGGAGAGCAGCTGGTTGATTTGACTTCAAGAGATGGAGCCTGGTTCTTGGAGGAGCTTTGCAGCATGAGTGGGAACGTTACGTGCCTTGTGCAGCTGCTGAAGCAGTGCCATCTGGTACCCCAGGACCTGGATATTCCTAACCCAATTGAAGCATCAGAAGCTGTTCACTTAGCAAATGGAGTCTATATCTCACTTCAGGTGATACTTCCTTGGATGTTACTTTTTCTTTCCTCATCCCCAGCCTTCTAAGGCTTCAAGGTATAAGGTATTGCTGCTGCTGTTTTACAGGTGATTGTGGCTAAATTGTGCTAATGTCAAACCTTTGGGTTTGTACTGGGTTTGATGTGTTCCTGAGTTCTTTGAATTGTCTTTGGGTTTGTACTGGGTTTGGTGTATTCCTGATTTCTTTTAAATTGTCAACCCCAGCAAACAAGAAAGGAGGTTTTTGATGCTTGGCATCATGTCATCTTTTAGAAAATGCCTACCATGAAGTGGTGGTGTATGAAAATGAAAGACCTTGCATATGATACTTAAAGGGGAAAGTTTCTTATCTTTCCATGCTGATTTCCCAACAGGAATTGAACTCCAACTTCCGACAGATCATTTTTCCTGAAGCACTCAGGTGCCTAATGAAAGGAGAGTACACTTTGGAAAGTATGCTCCATGAGTTGGATAACATTATTGAACAAACAACTGATGGAGTCCCTCTGCAGACCTTGGTTGAGTCTCTTCAAGCCTACCTACGAAATGCTGCTATGGGACTGGAGGAAGAGACACATACTCATTACATTGATGTTGCAAGGTAAAGCACTTGTTGTTAGCTCAAGTATGAGAGAATGAAGGCTGCAGAGCATGAGTTTGCCAGAATTTTATCACTAGTTTGACATACAGGATCTTCTTGGCCAAGAATGCTCTAAAGCAGGGTGCAGTGTCTGAAGTGCACACATTGCCTCTCTCTGTCTGTGTGTTTATTTGTATGCACACACAGAAATACAGAGCTGTGGCAATTTCCAGGAACATACACTTCAAGTTGACTTTTGGTAGTTGACTTCTGGTAGTTGACTTTGTCCAAAATAGGTGGTAGTGATTTGATTTGAAGTTAAAGTAGAAACAGATCCATTGGGTTGTGGGAGGAACCTTTGAAAGGGAGAGCTTGTAACCATGGCACTTTTCAGGAGGTTTGATGAGCAACTTTTGCATAATGAATCAGTGTCTCCAGTAAAGAAAAGAAAACACAAACAAACCCCCAACCAAACAGAAAGACCTGTGCATCTTGTAATGTGGGGCAGTACCTTTCTGGGGAAGTGCTTGGTAGACAACTGAGCCAATTCAAAAGCTGCTGGGTAGAAGTGATCTTGCTGCTTTCCCTTGAGGCAGCTAGGCTGGCTCCATCAGTATTTTCTTCCTGGGTTATCCATTGGCAAGCCTGCTCAGTTGAAGGTCAAGAGTGATAGAGAAGAGGGAGAGGATAAGACCACCCTTTCAGGATTGGCAAGCTGTTTAACCACTTCAGCCATACCCTGAGGCCTCATCCCGCATTCAGTCAGTTATATGTGTGTATGTTACAAAATCAGTCCTTGGTTTTCAAGGAGGGAAAGGTGATATCACATCACTTACTACTTTACTTTTTACTTCAGGGTACTTCATGCTCAGTATGGTGAGCTGATTCAGCCAAGAAATGGTTCAGTTGATGAAACTCCCAAAATGTCAGCTGGCCAGATGCTTTTGGTGGCTTTTGATGGGATGTTTGCTCAAGTGGAGACTGCATTTGGTTTGTTGATTGAAAAGGTATGGATTTGCTCTTTTCAGAGTACTGCTTTTGAGTCAGGAAAGCTTTAGCAGAACAAAATTGCTTGCTTTTGTTTCCATTGCTCAGCTAAACAAGATGGAAATCCCTGTTGCCTGGCGGAAGATTGACATCATTAGGGAAGCTCGCAGCACCCAGGTTAACTTCTTTGATGATGACAACAACAGGCAAGTCCTAGAGGAAATCTTCTTTCTGAAGAGACTCCAAACAATTAAAGAATTTTTCAGGCTCTGTGGTACTTTCTCCAAAACCCTGTCAGGTAAATAACTGTTATCAACTATTCAGTATCCCTTCAACATCACTCCATTTCATCTATGGCAAGCATGCAGAAATGAAACACTAATCCCTGTAGCCTTGCTGTGTTTGAGGCAGGTGATGTTCTTCTAGCTGCATCACATGTTTTGTTTGTAACCAAAAATACTGTTTCTTTCCTTTACAAGGCATCAGTTCACTTGAAGAGCAGAATGCAGTAAATGGACCTGTTCAGATTGTCAATGTGAAAGCCCTTTACAGAAACTCTTGTTTTAGTGAAGACCAAATGGCCAAACCCATCAAGGCTTTCACAGCTGACTTTGTCAGGCAGCTTTTAATTGGCCTTCCCAATCAGGCTCTGGGACTGACTCTCTGCAGCTTCATCAGTGCTTTGGGTGTCGATATCATTGCTCAGGTAGAAGCTAAAGACTTTGGAGCAGAAAGCAAAGTTTCTGTGGATGACCTGTGCAAGAAAGCTGTGGAGCACAATATCCAAATTGGCAAGTTCTCACAGCTGGTCATGAACAGAGCCACAGTGCTGGCTAGTTCCTATGACACAGCCTGGAAGAAGCACGACCTGGTACGCAGGCTGGAGACCAGTATTTCATCTTGCAAGACCAGTCTTCAGAGAGTACAGCTGCACATTGCCATGTTCCAGGTAAGGGCACACAAGGCATGTTATTTCTCACCAAATTGTGTCTGTGGAGAGTGAGCTTTAGTTACTTTGTTGAATGGGCTTTATTGGAGTGGACTTGATCAAGTATTTTGGCTTGAATTATTCTGTAAAGGGATAAGGAAAAAAGGTGTTATGTTAGTTGCCTGTTTGTGCCATTAGATATCAGGAAAAGGTTTTTCATCCAGAGGGTGTTTAGGCTCTGGAACAACCTCTCCAGGGAGGTGGTCACTGTACCAAGCCTGATGGACTTCAAGAGGTGCTTGGACATCTCTCTCAGGCATATGGTATGATTCCTGGGGAGTCCTGCACAGGGTAGGGAGCTGGACTAGATGATCCCTGTGGGTCCCTTCCAGCTCTGAATACTCTATGATTAGCTTCTTTTGAAGAATAGCTGCTTTACCAGATGCAAATGTAGCAATGTGTAAATGCTTTTTTGAGTCAGTACAGGTTGTTGTTTTTTTCTTTTCAGTAACCATTAAGCCATTTACTAGAAAAGAAGCCATTCCCTGGCATTCTTACCAGCAAGGCTGTCCCAATCTCCCAGTTCTTTTCAAACAGACTATGGCTTTAAGGAAGGAGATTGCTTAAAACTGGATGAGCATTACTGAATGTTGTCTTGTACCTTTCCTTCAGAGTCTTAATGCATTAACTGTCTCATTGCTTTGCTGTTTACCTCCTGAACAAGTATAAGTTACAACAGCATCAATCCTGAAAATGTTCTTCTGAGGCTTTAGGTAAATGCCATTGTGCACTTTGAACTGTATGCTGGTTGTGTTGGAGTATTCTTGACCCTCATTTGGTAGTGATGAGTAGACTAAGTGTAAAGGCTTTCTCCATCTCAGTTAATAAGCCACTGCCTAGACTGGTAAGCAAAATTGTCTTGGGTTTCTGGGTTGTTTCTGAATATTGATGGATTTTCCTTTAAATCAGGGAAGTGTTTATAAATCACTTGTAGTAAGTTAATAACTGATTAATGACAGAAATATCCAAGCCAGCAAAACACAGTTTGCAACTACTTCAAATTTAACACTCTCTCCTGATTTAGCACTTTTAAGTGTGGCAGTAGCATCTGACACCTAGCCCTTGTAAAAATGCCCTTGCTTCTGAAGTGTCCTGGAGTACTAGACTTGCTGTCTCTGAAGTGTCTTTTGCTAGGCACTGCTGAGAATCAAGTGTCCCCATTATTTTGTTAAAGTGGCAGCATGAAGATCTCCTCATCAGTCGCCCACAAGCTATTTCTGTTACTCCTCCACCTCGTTCTGCAATTCTGGCTAACATGAAGAAGAAACTTCACACTCTCAGTCAGATTGAAGCTTCAATTGCAACAGTCCAGGTACTACTATTCTTGGGGAGCTTTGTTCAGCAGCACAAAGTGCAGAGTTATCTGCCACTTCCAGGTTGTGTTCTGTCTCTTGCTATGGAAGCACAAATGTATTGGTATTTTCATTGGCCTCTGAGCCTGTCTGATGTATGCTGTTACAGTGTGTTTAACTTTTCTGCCTGTTACAAAGTAGTTTTTCTAGAGTATCAGAAAATCTGTTTCATGAGTGAAAATACCAATATTTGAAAGTACTTCTGAAGGCTGATCATGCTCCTATTGTTTAAGTTTGGCTCAGATCATCCCTACTATCATTTTACTAACTGTCAGAAGCTTCCCTTGTAGATCTGAGCAAATCAATTATTGTATGTGTTAAGGTTTCTGTGTACTGTGGCTTGGCTTTTGTTTCTGGTGGGTTAAAAATCTAGACAGGTGACTTTATTTCCAGAACAATCAAATCTTGATTTGCTGTCTGCTGAAACTAAAAACTTTAAACTACTTAAGCTGGTGTTTATCAATCATGAATCACTTTTATATATGTAAGAATGTGTCTGGATGTGTTACATGTATGTAATTATTTTGAAGTGAGGTGGTTGGGTTTAAGATTATCTGTATCAACATGGATTATCTATATTTTGGACTGTTTTTTTAATTCCCCACTGCAGGAGAAGCTAGCAGCACTTGAAGCAAGTATTGAGCAGCGTTTAAAATGGGCAGGAGGTGCTAATCCTGCACTGGCACCAGTCTTGCAAGATTTTGATGCCACCATTGCTGAGAGAAGAAACCTTGTACTGAAAGAAAGTCAAAGAGCGAGTCAGGTACTATACAGAAGTACACTGCCAGTGACTTGATAAGTGTGTTCACTCTATTTCCTGCTTAAGATTTGTCCTCTTCGGCATCTAATGAGCCAACATAGGTTAAACACACACCTCTGGGAATCCAGCTTTCAAAGCAGTATGAATAATCTTTGGGAGGATTGCTGCAGGGTTGGATGGCTCTGAAATGCTGCCACTACTGTACCAGAGCAGCTTTACTGTTGTCTTTAAATTTCTTCCTTCTAAGGCCACGGAACGAATGCAGTTTGTATAATAGACAGTTTAACTGGAATAATTTTTCTTGCCCTGGGTTTGATTTTCCAGGTCACTTTCCTCTGCAGTAACATCATTCATTTTGAAAGTCTACGTACCAGAACAGCAGAAGCCTTAAATCTGGATGCTGCACTCTTTGAGCTTCTCAAGCGCTGTCAGCAGATGTGCTCCTTCGCGTCACAGTTCAACAGCTCGGTCTCGGAACTGGAGCTCCGCCTGCTTCAGAGGGTGGTGAGTAAAGCTCAAAGCAAAGTATGTAACATCACAGAATGGGCAAAATCATCAGTTCTTGGGCTTGTATTTCAGTCTCAATTAATGCTATCTATCTCTTCTAAGGGGTTGTGGATTGCAGGGTTTATTCCATCGGCTGCTAAACGCTTGGCAGCAGCATCTAGCCGGTGTTTGAATTGTATCTTTTGGATCCAGATACAAAAAGGTCTCCTGTTATTTTTAGGGCACTGGTCTTGAACATCCTATTGGCAGCTCTGAATGGCTTCACTCAGCTCACAAGCAGTTGACCCAGGAAATATCTACCCAGAGAACAGTACAAACAGAAAGAGAACAGCAAATAGAAACAGTTTGTGAAACAATTCAGAACCTGGTGGATAGTATTAAAACCGTGCTCACGGGTCATAACAGACAACTTGGAGATGTCAAACATCTGCTGAAAGCTATGGCAAAGGTAGGCCTGAAATGTCCTAAAATCTGTTCCTCAAACCCGTGTCAGTAGAGTTTTAGAAGAATAACACTTGCAGCTAGGTGCTTCTAAGCTAGCTAAAAACAGGGAAATAGGTTTGTGCTTACGGAGTTCAAGACACAAAATTCATTTAATCTCTTAAGAATTCAGAAAGCTTTATTCCTAGTTTGGCTAATCAGGCTTTGCTTGAGTGGAAACTTTTCTCTCCTCTGGCAGTTGAACTGCTTTCTTTGTGTTTAAAAATCCTCTTGGTTTTTAATCAGTAAAACAGTGGATGATTTTCAGATTTATTTACTTGAACTGCAGCTACTGCAAATGATGGCTATTTGTAGTCAAATGACAAACCCAGGGGCTGAAAAGATTTAAGAAATGGTCAACTTTCTTCTCTTAGCCCAAGCATAGCCAATCCTTAACCTTTTTGCCCATCTCGGTTCCAGGATGAAGAGGCGGCATTGGCGGACGGTGAAGATGTTCCCTATGAGAATAGCGTTAGGCAGTTCTTGGGTGAATATAAATCCTGGCAAGATAATATTCAGACAGTTTTGTTTACATTAGTTCAGGTTATGGGGCAAGTCCGCAGTCAGGAGCATGTGGAAATGCTGCAGGAAATAACTCCCACTTTGAAAGAACTAAAAACACAGAGCCAAAGGTAAGCAAGTCACCTTCTCCCTGGGGAAGGCATTTGGTTCGTGTCCTTGTATCGAGCAGAAACACAACAGGGGGGAGGTACCTGCTTGGTGACTGTCTTAGAATGCAGGAATCTTCCTGCACAATTGGACTTAACTTTCTGTTTGATTTCTCAGTAAGTCAAGTAGCTGTATCAATGTTTATCAACTCCATTATGTTTCCTAGTGTCTACAATAATCTAGTGGGGTTTGCATCACCCTTAGTCACGGATACAGCGAATGAATGCTCAAGCCCAACGTCAGCTGCTACCTATCAGCCAACCTTTGCTGCAGGTAATACTTGAAAAAGTAGAAACATTAGAACATCAAGAATTGAATTTAGAGAAGGGATCATCACTTTCATTAAATCTATAAACACAGACAATCTCTCTAAGGTTACAAAGGCTTGTGAAACTCAAGTCATTCAGCACTGCAATGCTGATCGTAGCCTTGGAATGACCTTTGAGATCTAGATTTGCTCCACAAATCCCAGAGCACATGCAGTGTGTTGCCATGTGTATCAACTGAATTGTCATTTCTCTTGTCATTAGTATTAAAATTTATGCTGACTTGAATCCTAAAACTCTACCAAGGCGTTCATGTTTGCAAAATTTTCATTCCTTTACAGTTAAAGACACAAAGTTTCTCATGAGTGTGGCTTCCTTGCTAGTTAAAAGGATTATTCTACTGTCAATAGTTGGACTAAGTTCCTGATTTCTATCAAGAAGAATTCCTGCATTTTATAACTTTGCCATACAAAATGATGGGCTTAGAGGCTAAAGAGCCCACCCAAATTTGCTTAACATAAAATAAATGTTTTGCAATGCAACAAAACCTTATGTTTATGAAGTGAAAGAAATCAGAAAATGGAAAGGTGGCAGAGGGAAGTGGTACAGAGTTTATAAGTTCAAAATGCATTGGTGCTGAATTACTGGTAGCTGCATTTGATACACATTTAATTCTGCTTTTTCTTGCATCTGTAATATGTTCTTTTGGATCCATTAAGAGGGTTTTAAACTTCTTTTCCAGCTGTACGTAGCAATACAGGGCAGAAAACTCAGCCAGAGGTGATGTCCCAGAATGCAAGAAAGCTAATTCAGAAAAATCTTGCCACGTCAGCAGATACTCCACCAAGCACAGTCCCAGGAACTGGCAAAAGTGTTGCCTGTAGTCCCAAAAAGACAGCCAGGGACCCTAAAACAGGAAAAGGTAAGTACAGGACTTAAGAGAAAAAAAAACAACCCAAAAAACCGAACCCAGAACAACCAAAAGTCCACCACTGACAACAAGAAACCCCAATATGCCTCAGTGGGCTTCTCTGCAGGAGCATAACATTGAATTGATTTTGTTTTGTACCTTTAGCTGTGCAGGAAAGGAATTCATATGCAGTTAGCGTGTGGAAGCGAGTCAAAGCCAAGTTAGAGGGCCGAGATGTGGATCCCAACAGGAGAATGTCTGTTGCTGAACAGGTGAGTTGAAAAGAGACAAGTTCCAGTACTGGTCCTTGCTTTAACTGGTTTGGTAGTAAGCCTGTGTACATGGATGCTGCAGTGTGTCTTACAGTCTGAAAAAAAAAAAAGCCCAGCACAGCCATGCTCCTGTCTCTGGGAAGCTGAGTCAGGGGACCCAGATGTCTGTGTCAATATGAGAAGGTTGTGACTGTTTTCAAGATAGGGGCTGTGAATGAGATGATGCTCGATCTTTTTTACCCCTGCAGTACAAGTCCTGATTTCTTATGTGGCCTAGAGAAAGTTCATGTAAGATTAATCCACAGTTCCTATAGGTTTTTCTTCCACTGCAATCTGGTACTTGCAGGTGATGCTCCACAGTACATGCTAAGATCACTGAAATGCTTTTACAGAGCTAGCTTATGTTTAATTCCTTCTTTGACCTCTTTAATAGGTTGACTTTGTGATTAAGGAAGCAACTAATCTAGATAACTTGGCTCAGCTGTATGAAGGTTGGACTGCCTGGGTATGAGTAGGGAGAAAGCAGATCAGTCTGGTTCAGCGAGGTCAGACATCCACCAGAATCAACTCGGCCTCAGGCATCCGTAGCCGCAGCACAGCCGGTGGTGATGCATACTGGGGCTTAATCTGAGGAAACCTAGGAAATCTCGGTGCACTGGGAAGTGAATCCTGCAGGATAGCTGCGCTCAGGGATACGCTCAACACAATGGTCTGCAACCCCCACGGGTCAAGGGTGACAGCTCCACCGCTTGAACAGCAACGGTTTGTCTTTCTGCTGCGGGAGAACTGCAAACGTGCCTGGGGGTTAGCCGCAGAAAGAAATCGAGATGCTACAGACCGCAGAGTGATTTGGAACTCAATTCCACCTGACCCTGTGAACAATTCAGGAAACACCAAACCCTGTTCAAAGAAAAAAAAAAACACAAAAAAACAAACCAGAAAACAAAAATACAAACGTGGGGCCATGAAGAAATGACAGCAAGGGAAGATTGGATGCATTCAGATGCTTGTTCCTCTTGTTGCGTGGCGACAGCGCTGGTTGAGTTGACCAGATAGGATGGGAAAAGGCTGCGAGACAGAAACTTCAGCAACGGACTGAAAGCAAAAGAGCTGTACAGCAGATACAGGCTGCATTGGAAGAACTTCTGAGATAGAAGAAAAAGCCTTTGTTCTCTTCTCCCTTTCCTCTTTTCCTTTCACTCCTCCTCCCCAGCCTCTCCTCGCACACACGCCCTTCTTGGCTTCTTCTTGTAGGTTAGGTGTACTTCCAATAGACTTTTTATTTCAATCCTTCTACTTCACAGTGTAGACCTAAATTAACACCTTTTTGTTTGGTCAAGCAATTTTCCAAAAGCACTGGAAAGACAGAACATCAGTGATTCCTTAGGAGTTGGATGGTCAAATGCAAACTGTAATTTTTGGTTCAAGTCATTTCTGTGATTCTATTATGTACAGTTTCTCAAAACTGTCACTGTGCATTGAAAAGCAAGGAATCCTACAGGCATTTAATTTGAATGTGCACTTCCCTCTGCTTGCAGTGTACACTTTTTTGTAATTGGAATTGTCCCTCCAAGCTCATCCTACTGTGATTGCTGTAGTTTCTTTTGTACAATGTAGCTTAATCCAATGTAATCTTGACCTTTTTAAAAACCAGGATAGAGTATCTAGTAGAGTTTTACATTGTTGATGACAGATAAACAATAAAGTGATGTTCTGGTGGAGGTAGAGTGCTACGCTTTTTGCTTCACTTTCCTAACACTTTTCAGTTTCCACTTGTAAATGATAGTGCTTCAGTTCAGAGGTGTGTGGACAATCCAAGGAATGAAGGACTCCTCACTTTTTGTTCCAACTAGACCTGGAAAGACTTCTGCAAAGTCATTTTCCTTTGCCATGATGCTTCTGTAGATGGTTGTTCAATGATGCAGCCATAGTGAATCTTCCACCAAGGTTTGTTGTTGTTTTTTTATTCCATTCAGCAAAGTGTGATTATGGTCAGAAAAGTCTCTCTAAAAATGGCATCTTTTTGCTTAGATCTTGCCTAGTGCTTGTCTAAGAGACTTCTTGATTCTGTTTTGAAATGGCACAGAATGACACAGAATCACAAAGGTTGGAAGAGACCTCTAAGATCACCAAGTCCAACCATCAACCTCTCACCACCATGCCACTAACCCATGTCCCTAAGCACCACATCTAAACGTTTCTTAAGCACCTCCAGGGACAGTGACTCCACCACCTCCCTGGGCAGCCTGTTCCAAGACTTTACAACCCTCTCAGTAAAGAAATTTCTCCTTATATCTAATCCAAACCTCCCCTGCTTCCACTTGAAATGGGAGACCTTTAAGAACAGGCAACTTCTTTTTCTTAGAGCAAAGCAACTTAATGCAGTTTAGTTACAACTCCAGAATCTTACAGATGCTGAGAGCTAAAGCAGAAATGGCACACTGCATTTCTGGGTTTATCTGGGTTGTCTCAACCCAGAGAAGTGTGGGTAGCTGTGAATAAAAAGTCTGTCTTTCTATCAGCTTGGGGAATTCATTGGACACAGTTGCTGAAACACAGTAGACATGGGAACATCCTTTATGCCATTTTAGTCACTTTTCAGCATGAAAACACATTTTAAATACAGCATTTCTTCCATCAACCTCTGTGTATTAAAGGATTTGAGCCAAGCCCTCTACTGGCATGAAATTCCTTGAATTGAATGGAGTTGCAGCAGTTTATCTAAGTAGGAAGCTTGGCTAGTAACTGTCAGCTACCATAACCATTAACAGCAGGCATGAGTGATAGACAAACTTGTATTCTCTTCAGTATTTGCACTATGCTAACTGCTCTGCCTCCTCAGTAGGTCTTTAGAATTCACTTTCTCCTCTGTTGCCAGTTTGTGGTGGACATGCACTTTGGAGGTGTGAGGATTTTCAGCAGACACATGCCTTTTTGCATTCAGATTGCCTGACTGACTCAGGGGGAGTCACAGGCTCTACAGCTAAGGATACCCTGCAAATGCATTCCACTGCCACTGCTTCCTGAACCCTCTGCCACCCTCTGCATGGCCAGCAAGTGTTGGAATGTTGCAGTGAAGAACATTTCATGTGCAGAAGATGACACTTGAGGCTCTTGGTCCTTTTTTCTTTTTCTTCAGTTGACATAAATAACCTGATGAAGGATGTGTTTGGGTCACCATGGGAACAGGAGTGTCTTATCCATGCTGGTTTCTTTCTTGGAAGCTGGGGTGGGGGAAGGAAGGGGTAATGCACTCACCTGTGGCTCATGTATTATACCTCTGCTATCCAGAAATGAAACACTTGTGTGGAGATGGGTTCTTGCTGCATAATTTAATAAAGTTTAAAAAAAACTAAAAAAAAAAGAATGTGGATTCCTAATTTCCTTGGACACTAAGCTACCTGTGCTGCTGAAAATGAGCAGGGAGAATAAAGTGCCTCATGGGAGCAAATACAGAACAAATCCCTAACCAGAGCAGGGTTCTACAGAGACTTCAGCTGTGTACCTGGCATTGAGGAGGTGGCTCCTATGCTCAGGGGTTAGTTGGACTGACAGCTTTTGGGTGCTGGGGTATCTGCTTTTCTTTTTGTAAGTGGTGACAGGATGGCAAATTGTCACAGTCTTGGTTAAACCCCAAGGGCAGCTTCTCTGTGTGCATCTTGCACATTCAAAAAAGCCTGCATTAGTTAGTTGGTCTTTGAAAAGGGAATGTTTCTTACAAAGACAAAGTTATGTCATTATATTTTTTACAGTAAAAGGGGGAGGTTTACTTTTTGCTCCAGGAAGACCTAGGAGGATGCAAGTCTAGAATCAAGCCTTTGTAAGCACATACAAAGCAGCTGAAGCTGTCAAACAGCTCTGCTGAGGGCACTTTTTGCCTGCTGCTCAGTTGCAGGAGATGCTAACCAAGGGACCCTGCTGTAAACTCATTTCTCAAAGGCAAATTTGAAGGATTCTTGGCAGTGATAAGTTGTTCCAAGGAATATAGGCTCGTGATGGGAATGGTCTTAACTTGTTGAAAATCCAGTTAACTAGTTTGCCTCTCTTCCTGCTCCCCTCCTGTCAAGCTGGGATGTGAGCACTGCTCTACCAACTGGGTTACTGGGGTGTGTTAAACAAATTGGAGTCCTTAGTGGTGCCTTAGATGATGTAGGGAGAATAATGGCAGTGTCAATGGAACTGCAACTGAAATACCAGATGTGTACTGCTAAGAGAAATTATTCTGGTGCTTTGCAGGGACTTCATGGTCTGCTTCTCCTTTGCAACTACTGGTTTTGTCATAAGTGGTTGTTTAAGTAGTCATGTATTTTGTGTCATTTTTCAAGTATCTGTAAAAGACTCAGGTCTCCCATGTAAATCAGTCAAGGGAGGGAGGGAATTTCCAGTTAGAGGTGGTTTGAAGTTAGCTTGGGCATTTAATTTTCTGTGCAGAGAAGCTCAGTGCAGGAAGAATGCATCACACTGCAGCATGATCTGTGTCAGACCTTGAAGCACCCAGAAAACCACAGGCTCCATAGCTCAGGTAATGTGTGGGAGGTGGTGAACAGGTTTTCCACACTGAGCTACTGCTGTTAGCATTTTCTGCCTCCTACATTAGGCCTCTGATTTTAACAACCAAATTGATAAATATACATGCAAGTATATGTCTCCACACACAGCTTTTTTACACTGTGCTTCCAAAGGCTTGGCTGCTCAGTCAGGAAGGTGTGGAGCAGCGTGGCAGGGCCTGTGGTGTCCTGTTCTCTGCAGCACAGTTGCCCATCCCTGCTGGTTCTGGGCAGTGAGGGCATCCTGCAGGCCTCAAGTTTCGCCTCTGCCCCTTGGAGTGATGGAGAAATGCTTAACGGGAGGAAACTGCCCTTGTAGCATGGGAGAAGAGCTGGAATGGCTGACTTGACAGAGGAGCTGGCATTTGAAAGACTGGCTGGAAGATAATGAATCTGACAGTGTTTGGAGATGATGGAAACAGCTGCTGTTTTCCCTGGTAAGTGCTGCTGGGTTTGTGGGGAGAATCATACAGATGAATGATACCAGGAGCTGGTGGATAATATGGAGTAGCTGGAGAGGCAGTTTCTGCAGGGTGCTGCACATACTCCTAGGAACAGCAGTGCATGACAGTTGTGTGTGTGTCCCTGCTTCCTCAAAAGACTAATCAGCATTACTGCTGGCATCACTTCCTTATGAAATTAGCTTTGCTGTAGTAAAGCTAGCGATTTTGAGGGTGGACTTCCATAATTTCTAAGTGCCAAATGGGTGCACAAAAGTACTCGGCTTTCAGCAGTATGTAAGTGAATTTGAAGGTCGTTCAGTGAAGTGTCTATATTCTTTACCTACAATCCTGAAGGAGTGTGAAAAACACCCTGTAAAAGATCAAACAGTTCACTACAGCTCTGTTTTTGCTTTTAGAATGCCATCTTTTCGTCCTTCTCTTTTCTCTCCCCATCAAGCTGGTGAGCTGGAGTGGAAAAGTATTGCACTTTTGGTGCCAGAAATGTTTTCCTTGCCCTCATTTTGGAATTATAGTACAGCCCAGTGGCTGTGATTAAGCTCATTAACACGTGTGACTGAGTTACAAACTTGAGTCAGAAAATACACTTTATGTTCAGTGTTTCCTTAGCTTCCTGCATGGAAACCTTGTCCCTGTGGAGCTGGTGCCCACAGCCAACACAGACAGGGGGTTGCTGGCGAGTGCCTCCGGTACCATCTTCGTTCAGTAATAAATCTATTTATTAGCCTTCACCAGGAGCTTCTGCCTAGTTCTTAGGACATGTACAGGTATGACAGATGTCAAAAGAAGGGAACGAGTTTAGGCAGCACCTAAGCTTTTAGTTATTTCCCGTCCAGGTTACGGGGGTCAGCCTTTTAAAATAAAAGCGTTATCCTTCCACCTCCTGGGGCGGAGGACCCTTCGCTACCCCTCCTCGTCTCTGGCGCATGGTTTGGCCTCGGCCAGGTCTGCCGCTCCTACCCGGGCAGAGCAGGACAGGGCAGGACCTGGCCCCCCCCACCTCTGCTCCGCCTCGGCCCCGCGGCAGCCGCGCCCCTGCACCCGCTCCGGCCGCAGTCGCATTGCGACGGAGGGTGTGTGGGGTGGGGAAGGCGCGGGACTTCCACGCTGATTGGGCGGCTGTTGCTATTCGAATCCCACCAGCCAATGGAGCGTCGCCGTGGCGCGACAGGAGCGCTGGGATTGGCCCGCCTCAATTCGAGAAGGCCAATCGGGGGACGGAGAAGGAGGCAGAGGCTAGAAAAGGCGGCGGCGCGGCGCGGGAGGGGGCGGTGGTGTGAGGGCAGCGCAAGATGGCGGAGGGTGACAATAACAGCGTCTACCAGCTGGTGAGGGCGGGCGGCGTTGGGGCTAGTGACCTCTTCAGGGGCCGGTGGCAGAGACGTGCTATGTTTCTCGGTGTCCGGGGAAGGGCTGGCGGCCGCTCAGCTCTGGGGGGAAGGGTGGGACGAGCCCGGCCTGCCCGCGGCGGTGGGTGGGGAGGGCCGCCTCGGGCCCCGCGCTTGGGAAACGCTGGGTAATTCCCTCCCTGCCCTCGCTGTTGCTTCTGAAAGGTTCCCGTGCGGGGCTGGGATCGTGACTCGGGGCCTGGCGGGGCTGGGTTTGAGGACGCTGTTCGGCGTGCTGCCTCCGGGAGCTGGCACGGCTGCTGTTCTACTGCTCGCAGGCAGCAGCTGACAATAACGTCTGGCTTTACCCGATGCGCAGGGCTCGAGGTTTAATATTCGTCTCTTTGTGTTTCAACATCCTCTGGCTGTCTTATGGAATGCTGCTTCAAGGAGGCAGGAGCTGGATGATTAGCTTAGTTTAGCTATGTCAAAGGTGGGCTTGGATGCGTAGAAACTTAAATAAAGAAAAGGATCTGTATATATATATATATATCTGTAATGGTAAGCAGCTGCGATGGGAAGTGGGAAAATCACTGTAAAAGCACGTGAAGGGGGTGACTAAGGGAAGCTGTTGAGTGCATTGCTGATCAGTGCCGTCTCCTGCTG
This sequence comes from Galbula dea, assembly GCA_013399015.1. Taxonomy (NCBI): domain Eukaryota; kingdom Metazoa; phylum Chordata; class Aves; order Piciformes; family Galbulidae; genus Galbula; species Galbula dea. Next base: position 591,561 of record VWZX01008184.1, read on the forward strand.
CAGGAAGCTCTCCAGCCTGGCAGATAGAGATGAGAAGCCCTCAGTGCAGAGGTGGAAGGAGAAGCTCGAATTGCTGCAGAGAGAATGCACAGCACTGTGTTGCCAAAAATAGAGGCAGTGTTCGGGAGGGATGCCTCTTTCGAAGCAGAAGTTCATTGTTATGGAAACTGTATTGTTTTGAATAATGAAAGCACGCTTTTGATGGACGGGGGTCTGGCTTGAAGATGGTCCTTGTAAAAGCTGACCTAAGTTTTCTCTGCTTGACCCAGTGGGAGAACAATTTATATTGGTTGTCTTCCAAGCTGACAGAGGCAGGCTGCTATTCGTAACACTGTTGGGTTTCAGTCTGCTTCGCGTTAAATTTTCTCTTGCTTGTGATGTTAAATGCAGACAGCCAGGGGTAATAAGGCCAAACAGGTTGTTATAAATTGTCTTCTGGAGAAATGCAGATTGTTTGGGTTTTTTTCTCCCTTCCCTCCATGTGACAGATTGTGTTTCTAACATGAATTAAATAGATCTGATGACTGGAAGGTGTTCAGCAGCAAGTCAGATCATTTTCTACTCTTCTTTCATCCTGAACTCTAGTTTTCAAACAGTTTCCAGTGGTATCCCACAAGAAAACTGTGCTCTGCTGTGATAGCTGTGCTCAGCTGTCTTTGTTTTTCCAGTGGTGTCAAGCTTCTCATTTCAGTTAAGTGCAGCAGACAGTTGAGAATGAAACCAGCTCTGCTGTCCCTGCCCAGCACATGGACAGGTCTTGATAACTTTTCATCTCTTAGTACTTGGGCAGTGAGTGGTTTTCTTCTTGATTACCTGAGTTTTGTAATCACTGAGATGCCTTGTCCCATGGAGGGGAAACAATTGAGCTGTGTTACATGTGGAACACCTCAGGTGAACTGCTTAGCAAGCTTTGATAGGGCCTCCTTGCAGAAGGTGTGTTGGGAGGAGTGTAGGAATAGTACAGGAGGAAGAGGAGTTGAAAGGCTTCCTGATCACTGTCTTGCACAGCCTGTGGAAGAACTTTCTTTGCAGTCCAGTTGTGATCAGTTGGGTAACTTTCCTCTCCTGTGGATTCTGAGTTTTAATCCTTCTTCTGCATAATAAGAGATTGTTGTTGGACAGCCCCTAGACAGCTTCAGCTTCATGTGGTGGAGTTGTTCAATACTTCCCATGTGGCAATTTTCCAGATGTTGACCCTGAGAACTTGAGAGGTTTTAGCTTGACTTTAAAACTTGGCTTTCTGCTGGTCTGGGGAGAGGAGACTGGGGGGAAACACCTTGGCACAGCCTGGGAGTATCATTAGATCTTAAAAGATCTTTGTTAGGATCTTGACTCTTTTAAAGTCACTGCTTTGTCAGAACTTAGTACACAACTTAAGACATTATTAGTCATTTCATGGGTCAGATTTGTGGTTGGGATCTTTAGTTGTGATGCTTTTTTAGCTCCTTTGAGTGTGGGAGTTAACTGGGTGCTCTGGTTAGAAATGAAAGCCTTTTCTTCCCTTTTTGCAGGCTGCAGAAACTGCTAGCTTGGAAGAGCAGCTGCAAGGATGGGGAGAAGTGATTTTGTTGACTGATAAAGTCCTTCGCTGGGAGAGAGCCTGGTTTCCTCTGGCCCTGATGAGTGTTGTTTCCTTTGCTTTCCTGTAAGTAGCTTGTGGAGGGAGCCCAGAACATCACTGCACCTTCCTGCCTGCTAGCAAACTTAGCAAGTAAATGAGGAAGATCTCTTCTAATATCTAATGGGAAGTTCTTAACTGCAGGTTCTGTTTCTGGGTGGGCATGAACTTGGTTGCAAATCAAAACCCTGAAGTATTGAGAGCAGGAAGTAACACGTGTCAGATCCTGCTTAGAGAGGAGGGCACTGATTGCTGTAGGGTTTTACCCTGCTCAGCTGGATGTTCTGCAGAAGAAACAGGCAGAATTCCTTCAGCTTCTGAACTTGGTCCTTCATCTAGAAATTGTTTCTGTTATCTTCTTCCTGCAGGATGATCTACTACTTGGACCCATCAGTTCTTTCAGGTGTCTCCTGTTTCGTGATGTTCCTCTGCTTGGCTGATTATCTTGTTCCTGCTCTTGCACCTAGAATCTTTGGCTCTAATAAATGGTGAGGAAAACTTGAATTGAAACAGTTTCTGGAGTGGAAATAAAGGATGAACTCTAGACTTGCAAAAGTCAGAATGATTACTTTATGGAGTCATTGGAGTAAGAAATCAGCAGTCTATAATACATGAAGTGGGGACACTGGTGAGATGTCCTGAGTTGTTCTTCTGCAGCATAACTGTGTTATTCCTCCTCTTCTAGAAAAGGAAGACTTTTTGGAAGGAGTAGGCACCTTCTTTGCTCTCCATGAAGGATGCTGGTTAATTCTGCTAAGCTAGCTTTTGGTGATTAATGGATAATGGGTACTGAGAGCTAAAATGATAAAGGATATTGGTTTATATGTTTGGAAGGAATTGCAGTAGGAAATAGGATAAAGGAAGAGAGTAATGCAGAGAGGTTGAACGTGATCCTAAGTGAAACAGACCTGAAAAAGGGCCAGGCTTGTGTAGGGAGCAGAACCTTACTGCAGCTCAATTTTCAGTTCAAAGGAAATGTTAGTGTACCTGCTTGAAGATGACTAGTGGATAAATGTTCTTGTCTAATTGTGAACCAACCCAAAAGCTAAGGTAATGCAGACTGGTCTCAAGTGTGTGAGACCTACTGGTGTCAGGTTAAAATCAAGTCTCTGCTCCTTGGGAGGCAGCTGGAGAAAGCCAGAGTATGGAAACCATCACACGGACACTTGCCTTCCAGTGCTCAGTAAAGAGCAGGTGTAAAAAACTAAGTGAAACAAATACCAGGTGAGATTGTGGGTTTTTTGTGGTTTTTTTTTTTTTTTCGAATTTCAGATGAATCTTGAAGTCTTTGGCTTGTGTTTCTCTTTTTCCTTTCCTCCAAGGACTACAGAGCAGCAGCAAAGGTTCCACGAGATCTGCAGCACCCTGGTGAAGTCTCGCCGCCGGCTGCTTGGCTGGTGGAAACGCCTCTTCACCCTGAAGGAGGAGAAGCCTAAGATGGTATTGACTTACCTGACTTCTAGGAGTTCATCTGGGTTGTCTGGAGAGTTTCTCTCTTTTGTCTGAAGTATTTTAGCAAGGCACATATCTGAATAAATTGGTATTTCAAACCAGAAGCAGGAGTTGTGGCTGTGGCTTACTGCCAGTCACGCAGCTGCTTCAAACCTGGAGTGGCAAGGTGCAGGACTTCACAGCTGAAATACTGGGCAGTTAGGAGTATTCTCTGGGTAGGAAGAGAAAGCTAAACTGGGTTTCTTGGGATAGGTCAGTTTTTGGAAACACAGCTTGTTTGCTGTGTACACAAACTGTCCAAAAAACTTGATCTTAATGATGTGTAAACTACTGAGTTTACTGTCCTGAAAACAGCCTCAGGCACTGTGTGAGGCTGGAACTGGGCCAGTGGGGATGGTGCAGGGACTCAAAGGGATATCTGGGTAGAAAACAGCTGGCATCCTGTAAAATGGACGGTTGGAAACAAATCACAGAATATCCCCAGTTGGAAGGGACCCACAGGGATCACTGAGTTCAACTCCTGTCTAGGCACAGGACAAGCCCAAAATCACCCCGTGGGTCTAAGAGCATTGCCCAAGTGCCTCTTAAACTCCATGGGAGTTGGTGCCATGGCTGCCTCCCTGGGGAGCCTGTTCCAATGCCCCACCACTCTCTGGGTAAAGAACCACCTCCTAACATCCAGATGAGAGCATACAATCATAGACTGTGTAGTCTCAATTTTAACCAGCCTGTGCATAGGTGTCACATGTGGAAGAGCCAGCAAACCTCAAGTTATAAGTGTTGAATTGTTGCTGGATACTGAAGGTGAGTTCCCAACAGATAACTCTTCCCTTTTCATTTTTCAGTACTTCATGACCATGCTGCTTAATCTTGCTCTGGTTGCCTGGGTTGGTCAGCAAGTTCACAATCTCTTTCTGACTTATCTGATTGGTAAGTATGCAGCATGCAGAACACAGCTGTTTTGTTAGCTGCCTGAAATGGTCTGAGGCTGGTGGAAGTAGGTTTGGATTCTAGGAGTGTGGTGACTTTTATAGATGTATTTGTTTTGTTACCAGGGTTATATTTTTATGTTTTCAAGCAGTTACTGGGTCTTAAGAGAAGCAAGGAATTGCAAGGTTACAGGAGCTTCTTAAAGGAGTATTAAGTAATCCCTTTTGGTTTTTTTTTCCTCTCTAGTAAGTTTCTTGTTGCTGTTTCCTGGACTAAACCAGCATGGGATCATTACCAAGTATGTTGGAATGGCCAGAAGGGAGACAAACAAACTTCTCAAGCACAAGGAGAAGAAAAATGAATGAAGACTTAACTGCTATTCACTCCTGTAAAAGGTTTCCTGGGGAACAGTTTTGAGAATTAACATATAATTAAGACAGTAGAAGTTGTATTGCTCACTGGCTTTTTGTTCTTTTTTGTTTTGTTTGTTTTTTAATTGGCTCTCTGATGAAGTGAAAGTGTCACTCTGGCAACTGCTGTGGGTTTGTCTCTCTTGCTGTGCTGGCTAGGATTCTGCAGCCTGCAGGTGATCTTCTGTGGAAGATCCTGACCTTTGATGTACAGAGCTTATTCAGTGTCCTCACTAAACTAAGAGGCCCCGGGAACAAATAGCCCAGCTCAAAGCAGCAGAGTTGTAACATGTGATGGCTGGAAAGATGTTAGTTTCACTGAGCATTAGTTTGTACCTACAGCAAGTAGGAGAGGCAGTTCTGAAAGCTTACACTTCTTGGAGGCTTGTTACTACTGATCCTTGTGGAAGGAAGATGATTAGCTGAAAAGGAATGATGATAGCACAGCCAAAATCGGGGCAGAAGGGGATCCCATCAGCTCACTGAATCTCTTTGCTTGTTTTGGCTGCACATACCAGATGATCTGTTGAATAGGGGTCTGGAATATATGCATCTGTAGTTCAGTTATTTAGCTGTAGTATAAACTTCAACTCATTGCACTGAGACTGTAGAAAATGAGTTAAGGTGTGTGGGTACCTTAACAGCTGTGATTGTTCTACAAACTGCTGTTGTCATGGAGCCATGTAGCACCTTTGGTTGTTGGAATGTTGTGTCTGTATACAGAATCACCTTGAAGCAGCTAGGTTTGTCTCTGTAAATAAGCCTGTCTGAATTGTTTGTGCTTTTTTTTTTTCTATGACCTCTTCCTCCTTTTTTAAAAACTGAACTTTTTCCCTTTAAAAAGCTCAAACCTGTGTTACTGCATTTTAAAAGTTTACTGTTTTCAAATGGACTCTCTTTGGTGTCTGTTGTAACTGTTGAATAGGTAAATACAGAGTAAAGAGAAACTTCTGTAAGACTTGCTCTTGGAATGTCCAGAAAATTGGGTAAATGCATCTTTCAAGCCAGAACAGGAGCTGGGCTTGGTGTTTTAGTGCCACGTGGCAGTCCTGGGTTAGTGTCCTCACAGGAACAGCTCACTGAACAGGAAACCTGTCAGCCCTGAGAGGACACTGACAGCTCCTGCTGGCCCTGGGGGGGAAGGCACTGGTGTCATCTGTAGTTGATGAACGCTGGTGAAAGCGATGGCTTGTGGACAATCACAGGGGCGGGGAGGTGCTGCAGTGTCATCTCGAAGCCGTGATTTGGAAGCTCCCTGCAAAACCGGCACGGGCTGTTGTTGGGGGAAAGGCTGGGCAGGGGGAGGCCGGCAGTGACACTGCACGGTGTGGCGGGGCCGGCTTTGGGAGAGCAGGCGGCAGCCTCTACTGCCCACATCCACGCTAGCTCAGGGTGCTGCAGGTTTGGTGTCGCAGTCCTGAGAGCTCTCTTCCCCTTCTAAGTTAAAATATAGTAGTGCCACCTTGGGGCAGCTTCCTCGGGTAACTCCTCGTGCTACGGCATGACTCGGCTGGTTCCCACCACCTGTAGCCCCATTCAGACTCCAGTGGGAATCAAACGTACTGGGAATTCTCTGTTCTGTTCTGTCTTGTTAAGGAAGTAATGGCGAACAGCAGAGAAAAGACCCCACCGCAGTGCGGAGCTGCAGTAACGGTACCATCGGTGTCCTTCTGTTGTGGGTTGGGAACCTGGCTGGCTGGGTTTTTCCACCTTTCGGAGGACCCGGTGCCTAACACCAGGTTTCCGGGGGTAGGTGTGTGACCTGCAATGACCCCTGAAAGACGCCGTTCTGGGGAATGCCTCTGGCTCCGGGGAACGCATGCCGCCAGCGCCCGGCTGCAGGCTTTTTGTCCTTCCCGGCTCGCTGTGGCGCGTTCTGGTTGCTATAGGAACCCGGAGGGAAGCGTCGCTCCGGAAGTGCGAAACGCTGCCCTCGGCCAATAGGGATGAGCGGGCTAGGCGCGCGTCGCCTCCCGACAGGGACGCCAAGTCTCGCGAGATCTCGCAGGCTGCCTCGCGGCACTCCGCGCCCATGGCCCTCCCATAATCCCGCGCGGGGGCCCAGCCTCTTCCTTTTCCGCCATCTTGCTGCACCGGTGAGTGGGGGGTGTTATTGGTTCTTGGCTGCTATCCGCCGCCTCCCGGCACCATCCGGGCTCCGTCGCCGTCACTGCCCGTCTGGTTGGGGTCGTGAGAGTGCGCCCGACCGGCCCGTCTCGTTTTGAGCCACCGACGTCTCTCCTAGGGCTCTCTGGAGGCTCCAGAGTGGAGGGTGGGGGGAAGCACTCTCCTGCCTATGGCTCCGTTCTCCGCAGAGTTGCGGGGCGGAAGCCGAGGGCGGGGGCTGGCACAGCAGCCAGGCCCGGGCTCGTGCTGCGGGAGGCTGGACTGGGCAGGGCTCGGGGGAGCCGGGCCGCGGGGTCTGCGGACTTCAGGGAGTGAGGATCGTGCGGTGAGGCCTGGGAGGAGGTAGCGGAGGGCTTAGGGAGAGGGCGGTGGGCTGGACTCTAGGAGAGGGGGGCGGCACTCGTCCTGTAGGCAGGAATTAGCTAGGTCTGCTCGTCCTGGGGTCCCTGCCCGAGTGACAAAAGCCCTCATGTGCTCCAGAAAGTGTCCATGTCGGAAATGGCCCAGAACAGGAACACCTTCAGGGCTAGTGCTGGCAGTGCACTGGCTCTGTTAGTGGAGCGACCAAGTACCAAGTCGTTTGATGCCTTGTGGTAGCCTGCCTGCTCTTGTCTATATCACGAGCATGCAAGAGTTGATGCCTGGTTGCCTTTCCGGGGTGCTGTGTTGAGCTTTTTGCAGAGAAGTAAACAGAGCAGCACCTCTTGTGTTTCACACCATGGACGCTCTGGTTTTTGAGCAGGGCTAGTACTGCATAATTGGGTTTCAATGTCGGAAATAGTTCACTTCGGAGAAGTGTCCTACTGCTGAGCTGTTGCCTAGATGGTGCTTTTTAAATCTTCGTGTGTGTTTGTTGATAAACCCAAGTTTTAACTCTGTCAGATTCCTGAACTTGTCCCGATAGTTGTGTATCCTCTTGAGCATGCCTGAGGATGTGACTTGAACTGCTTTTTGGCTTAAGGCTGCCTTTTAAGGTTTAATGTCATTTTCTGTCAGTCTTAGATCTATGAGGTCTTAAATTAGCCTTCCAAAAAAGTGTGTTGCTCAGTATTTCTGTGCTGAGGAGCTGGTGGAGTTACCCGAGTGCCTCTCCTCTTCCCCCCAGGCACCATGGTGCGCATGAACGTGCTAGCCGATGCTCTCAAGAGCATCAACAACGCCGAGAAGCGTGGGAAGCGGCAAGTGCTCATCAGGCCCTGCTCCAAAGTCATCGTCCGCTTCTTAACTGTGATGATGAAGCATGGTGAGTCTGCAGTCTGCATGGCTAAAAAGAGATGAAGGTGCTTGAACTGGCTGTGTACAGCATTGCTAACTGGGTTGTGTTAATGTAGCTAAGTATTGTGTCTTTGATGGTGGCTGTTTGCTTGTCTTCTGTAGGTTACATTGGGGAATTTGAGATAATCGATGATCACAGAGCAGGGAAGATTGTTGTCAATCTCACAGGCAGACTCAACAAGGTAAGGATTTGTATTTCTGATTGCAGTTCTCTAGGAATGGGGGTTTAAATCAGACTTTTTTTAGTGTTTGTGTGCTGAAGTTCTGAGAGAATTACTGTTAAAGAAGGTAGCATCTCTTGAGTCCGTGTGAGTAGCATGGGTACTATCAGTGGCTATCAGGTGCTGCTTTATTTTTCTAGATCCATAATGGACTGGTTCACTAATGGCATTTCTTTTAAACTCTGAATGTGTCAGGCATGTTTTTGGGAGAGTCAGCTTGCAAGTGCTGTGTGGTTTATTTTTTCCTGTGCTTAAAGGCTTTCTGGCTTCCAGGTGGTTTATCAGTTTCTTTTATGTGTAAGTTATCTTGAAGACTTGCCTTGAGAGATAGGAACTGAGTTGCTTTCTAGTTCAGGCTCTTTTGCTGCCACTAGGTGGGCTTTGCTTGTGGTTGAGGGAGAGTTGTATGTTACATTATTTAGTGCTTTTTAAGTTCCTGAAGCATATGAAGTATTAATGGGTATTTTGGAAATCTTTTAAATGCTTTTATCACCAAACACTGAGCTGTCTAGTACTGGGATGACTTGTTGTCCTTCCTTGTTTCCAATGAAGCTAGTCAATGAAGCTTTTTTGGTAAAGGAATAAAAAAACTAGTGGTCAAAGAGTGTTGGGAGCTATCTCTCCAGTGAACAAATATTGCAGCTGAAAACTGCCTGACTACAGTAGGCAGAGAATTCTGGCAGCACCCAGATGACTAGTGGTACATATCTGGAATAAAAGTAATGTTTATCAGATTTGGATGTGGTGTTCCTTGAGCTCCTCTGAGATGATCTCCTAACAGCCCTCCCAAGGTACAGGTGGATGTGTTTCTCTCAGTAGTTGCAGTCAGGGAATGTTGTTTGAAGTGGATATCAGTGCAGGAAGGTGTGCTTCTGTTTTGCTCTTGGGTATTGATGAAGACAGCTGGAGTCAATGAGGTGACTGCAGGTGGTGGTAGTGATCATGGTCAGTCAGTTACACTGCTAACTGGGAAACTTCACTAACTTTTCTGCATGGTAATTTCTCCCTGTGATTTTTTGCTAACTGTGTATGGTGTTAAATAGAATATCCCTGAGCAACTGCAGGATTTTTGATGTTACAGGATGCTTAATAATCTTCAGTGGTTTATAGCATGCTTTTGTGCTCTGCCAGGTGTAGCCTTTAATTTGTTAGGTTAGTTTCAGCAGCAGTGTGAGCTTCTCTATTTTAAGGAGGAGGAGGTGAAGGCAAGGCTAAGGACACAGCAGCTGGATAGCTGTGTGAGGAAACACTGTTCCAGAACTGCAGGCAGTGGAGTGTGCTTCTTGACACTCTAATGGTCTGCTGCCAGAAAGACTTCAGTTGCAGTTGTTAAAGTCCTTCATCCAGTAAATTGGAATTCAAGTATGCAAATCCAGTTACTAAAAGCTTCAACTTGTAATGAAATTCTCTCTTCCAGTGTGGTGTGATCAGTCCCAGATTTGATGTTCAGCTGAAGGATTTGGAAAAGTGGCAGAACAATCTTCTGCCTTCACGTCAGTTTGGGTAGGTATGGGGAAGAGTTAAGCCTGTGTCATGTGTCATACTCTAGGGGTTTTTATTCTGCTTTCATACTACCTGAGCTAGACTTGCCTGGCACCTTTCCTTTCTGCTCAGTCTGGAGGTGGATACCAGTCTAAAAATCCATCTTCAATATAAGTGCTCTTTTTAACCAGTTTTAAAGGGGCACTACTAAGCATGTACCTAGTTTTGCTTGGCTTTGGAAAATCCTGGTTTCGCTATTTCCATGGTTTACCAGGAACACAGGGCTTTCCTCTTCGTCATTGTAATTTTCCTAATGGCCATTTGTTGGTGGGGGAACAGTCCTGTAAGTTGCCAGGTCCATGGTTGTCCCACTTCAGTTGGGTGTCAGTTGATCAGCTAATTAGTGATGAGATACTTGGAGCCTCTGTTAAACAGACCTCCACAACCTAAAATATATTGCATAAGAGTAAGATTTTCTTGCTTCCCAAAATTCACTGGGTCAAATAAATCTCAGTGTACCAGGATGACAGAGCTGGAAGAGTCTGCAGGGCTCAGGCAGCCTGTCCTGTCACAGGCAGGATTAACCATTCCTTGTCACTCCTGTTCCTAAAGCTCCAGTGATAAGCCACTTGCTTTAGCTGTACCTACACAGCTTACTAGTGTGTGTTGTCATATTTTGAAGAGTATTTGTAGAGGAGTGGGGCAAGAGGTTCTCAGACACAAAGCTGTGGATGGAGCATGCTGATAATCCAAATGTTGGCAGTAGCAGTGACTGAGGCTGCTTCAGTTGTCAGTCTAGATCCAGATACTCATCTGCATCAGCACAGTGTTCAAAACACTGCGAGACAGCGTTGGGGGGTGAGGAGCTGTCTGTCACCATGGCAACTCTACCTGCTCTGAAGAAAAATGTCTGCTTAGAATAGAAGCAGACTTGGTCTAGAAACTCTAGAGCTGCTGCTGCCACGGTGTCTGAACTGACTTCACTGTGGGAATGTGAAAGAAACCTCCTTGCTGAGAATTACACAGATACTTGGCCAGCAGAAGCCTCTAAACAGAGGCTGCAGAGCTCTACTTGTGCGAGGAGTTCCTTTGTCACCCTCTGATAACCTGACCTTAACTCCTGTTAGGCCAATTCTTACCAAACCAGATCTTCCTATTGTATTCCAGGGATGAAGTTAGTGCTGTCAACTCTGCAGGAGTGGAGAACAAAATGATAAGTGAGCTTTTGTTCTTTTTCCCCAGGTACATTGTCCTGACGACCTCAGCTGGCATCATGGACCATGAGGAGGCCAGGCGAAAACACACAGGAGGCAAAATCCTGGGGTTCTTTTTCTAAACACTTGTAAAAAAGAGGCTACTAATAAATTGTTCAAATGGACTTTGCTGTCTCCAGTCAGTATTTTAATGACTTCAGAAGCTGCCTGGGATAGTGCTTGTAACAGACTGCTCTTCAGGAGTCCCTAAGCTCCAGGTCTGCTTCAGATGGCATTTGGGTTCCACACCATCCATCCCTGCTCACGACTTGGATTTCTGTTAACTACAGAACATGCTTCTAAGAGTTACCACTGGAGTTAGAGGTCACTACACAGAGCAGTCTCAGCAGAGGATCTCTTAACGTTCCAGTACATACTTGGGATCAGCTCTGTCGAGGGTCAAGACTGGGCTGACCACCAACCCAATGACAGACACTCCCTGTTACCCCCTTTTTCCCCCAATGGGAAGGGAAACAGGGTAAGGGAGAGACAGAGACTTGTGGATTGGAAAAGAAAACTAAAACTACTTTAATGATAATAATAATGACAAATGAAATCTATACAAATATGTACAGAACCCAATACCCAACCCAAACCCCCTTGATGGTGACTGTGTCCCCACTGACACTGCAGCAAGGCCTCAGCAGCAGATGAATCAGGCTCAGGGGCTGGGTCCTAGCACTGGATGCAGGAACTTAGGGATCACCAAAGTGCAGGAGAGGAAGGAACCAAGAAAGGGAGAACAATCAAAAAACCAGCAAGGGGGAGCTGACCCCCAGTTTATACATTGAATATGACATATATGGGATGGAATACTTCAGTTGGCCAGTTTGGGGTCATCTGCCCTGTCTGCTCTTCCCTGAAGGTGCAGCCTTTACCCTGCACCCCCCAACAGGAGACAAGATTCAGCAGTGACCTTGCTTTGCATCCCAATCCCTGGTAGTAAATCTAACCATGAGGCCTGATCACTGCTAGAAGCTGGCAGTGTCTATGAAAACATGCTGCTAGTTTCAGAAAGTGCAGTTACTTAGAGGAGCTTCAACAAAGGTAAAATCCCTGAGCAGACTTAGTTCTGTTCTAACCCAAAGCAGGACACCTCTTAGGCATTAGATAGACGTGTCTCCACGTGTGTGTGTGTGATTGTACCTACACCTTTTGGTTAAATAATTGAAGATGCCTTGCCCAAGGCTTAAACTATAAACCTGCTTATGGTTTAAAATGTTAGGAGATGTGGGATTGTGGAATAATTAAAGATGATTAAAGTTTGATTTCAGATGATAAACTTTTTCCACACTAACAGCGTAAGGAGTAACTGAGGTAGAGAGGTGAATATTGTTTTTCCAGATGTCTACTTTGAAAGTCCTTAGAAACAGCAGTTTTGGGCAAGGTAGTTGCTGCGCAGCTGCTTTGCATGTTGCCATGAAGACACGACCGTTAATCTCCCCAGCAGAGGAGGTGACACTGCTGAGCAGACAGGTCTTAGCTCTTTGGAGGCAGGCAGCACAGCACAGTCTTGCCTGATGTGGCTCTTTGAGGAAGATGGGAGCCACAGAGCTCTGAGAGTGCTTGCACTAAGTGTTCTGGGGGTGTGCGCTAGCATCCCAGAGCAGACTTGCAGCTTGACTGAGGAGAGCGGGGGAATAATGACAAGAAGGCTGCAGTTCACCTCTGTCTCAGTCCCACGTGTAATGCACACCACAGCTGCTGTTGCGGTGGGAAGCTGCCAACAGATGGCAGCAGCTGCCTGAATCGCTGGGCTCCCAGAGCAACTTTTTGGGGAGGAGTCCCGAGAGGGCTTCGGCATTGCTGCTGCTCTCCCTGCTCCTTGTGCACAGCTCCATACCCTGACTTCTGCGCTCTGCTCAAAGATAATTTGTCCTGTCTTCGGTGCAACAGAGCCTGGTTTAAGATAATACGGGAGCGGAGAGTGAGTATGGATCCTCAAAGTACAGCAACAGGCTAAAAAGCCGGGTGCGTGAGAGTGGCTTCTCTAGAAACGCACTTTCTCTTCCTCCATGTCCTTCTCTTTCTTTCTTGCCGCAGGTAATTCCGTCAGCTCCGTTCCCCTGAAAGCAGCGTGTGTTTTGTTGCTCAAACTCCTGCCAATTGCTCGCACCAGAACTGCAAACAGTCATTAAACCTTGATCTCCGCTGGCTGAACGGCATTGACTCTCTCACGCCTACCGGAGCCTAGCTGAAAGGCAGCAGGGACAGGCAGAGGATGTGTGTGGTGCTGCAGAGAGAGCAGGGACAGAAAATGGGCAGAAGTGGGCAGCAAGAACTTGCCCCAGAGGATTGGGCACTGTTTATTTCCCAGCAGTTGAAGGGCTGAGAAGAACTCCCTTGTGGCTGGCATGGGGGGGCAGGAGCAGGGAGCACGGTGATGGGCACATCAGAAGGTGCAGATGGGGCTGATGGGAGAGGATAAGAGACAACGCTTATTTTTAAAGGATCTGAACTGCCAAAGCTATTATTTTTAGGGGTTTTTAATTAAAATTACATGCCCTCAGATGGCAAGATTTTTTGTCTTTTGTCTAATGCTATTTAGCTAATCAGGATTTAAGTCAAGACTATCTCTTGTTCAGTGTCTTACTGCCAATTAATGCAAATATCAGGCTCTCAGTAAGAATCTGGATGGATTTAATCACAGTTTAGTCCAGAGGGCTACTCTAGTAGACCCAAGGAGTTTCAGGAGCTGGTGGCCTCAGTTCTCTCTCATGCCTCTGATGCTTTCTCTGCTCAAGTGCTGCCATTTTACTCCTGCAGTTCTATTTTAAGAGAGAATTACCTATTTTTTCTCTTAATTCTCTTCCTGTTCACCATCTCCTTGCTCCGATACACTGTATTTTGCCTACCAGCTCCTCTTGTTGATTCAAACTTTTTGCCTGCCAAGGACATGCTTTCCTTCACAATTTGGAAGTAGTGCTGTGGGAGGGCAGGCAGGCTGTGGGCATGGAGAGTGTTCCTGGTCCTCTGTAATCCATTCCTATTCCCTCTTGGGGCCTTCACCATTTACAACCAGTTTTGTTAATATTTCCTTTATCTTATTTATTGTTCCCACTCCATAAACACATCATGCTGCCCATTCTACAGAAAACTGTTTTCCCTGCAGCTTGCAATCCCCAGCCTGTGATCTCTAGGTGTCTCTCTTGCCCCAATATAAGACAACACTCGGTATGGGATCTGTGGCTGTGAACACCTCTCTGTCTTCACCTCCCTAGCTAGATGAGAGTGGGATTTGCCCCCTTCTATTGTGGGGAAGAAACGTGCCATACCCATTCTTGTTGTATTCCACTCATGCAAGCAAATTGTGCTTTCAGCTGCAGCAGGCTGCAAGCAGGAAGCAGCAAGGATTATATCTGGGAGCAGGAGGAGGAAAGCAGGTGACACTTGAGGTGAAAAGAAAAGCTGCTGCTGAACCCCACCTCTGGTGTCCTTTCCCAGTCTCATTAGCTCTACAGATGCAGCCTAATTGGGGTTTGGTTCCTTGTTATGTGCAGTGTAATACTGCTTAAAAAAGCAAAGTGCAGGAGCATCCATGAGAATTTTAGACTTTTAGGACCCTTACAAATCAGACCTTTAACCATAAGAATGATGAAAAAAGTTGTGGGGAAAATGAAAGGAGGTTTTTTGGGGGGGGTTTCTTTGTTTTTTTCCCTTTTCTCCCAACACCTCTGCAATTCACATGGATCCCTGTCTCCTCACTTGCAACAACATGCCCAGCTGTATTCTTGCCTGACAGGATCCTCAACACAGAACCCACAAGCCTGTGTGGGCTGGTAATTAACTCTGGCCCTCCTTCAGTCCTCAGCATTCATTCCTCAGGGCAGCAACCTCAGCTCCTCAGTTAAACATCTGCACTCCTTGCATCTGAAACCATTTTTGCCTCACTTGTGCAGGCTGTGGGTCCTGGAGCTTGGGTCTGTGCAGAGACTTGTGTTTGCTCTGGTGAGGATGGGCAGGTGGATCTCAAGCAGAAGGCAAAGCCTTGGTCATTTCCCACGACCTTTGGAGGGTTTTTGGCTTGGTTCTATTTTCAGTTTAATGTGAAAAATAATGATAGTTCAGGCCAGGTGCCAGGAGCTTCTGAGTTTGGTGTGGTGCCTTGCTTACTGGCCAGGTGAAAGATGAGATGTATGGGGTAGCATCACTAAATTCATCTGCTACCTGCCAGGCAGATGTTTGCTCTAGGAGGGAAGCAGAAATCAGGAGACTATTCTTGTCTCTAAAATACTTTTCTTGAAGGACATTCAGTCCTTGTGAGCCTTTGAGGAGCAGAGAAATAATCCCTCAAGGGAACAACTGAAGGTGCCTGGATCTGTGCTCAGCTGCTGGCAGCTCCTGGTACGGCCATGGGAGTGCTGGGGGAACTCCAGGAACAGGAGGTGTCACCTACAGCAGGCACCAAGCAAGAGCTAAATGCACATGGGGTGGCAGGGACCTGGAGCCAGCAGTACAGGAACACATCAGAGCTTGAGTGAAGATGACTCCAAGTCCATTTTCCCAATAGTGAGACACTCCTACAGTGGCATGAGGCTGAGAACAACAAGTCCATTGCACATCAGCCCTCTTCCCTTGCCCAGAGGGCAGAACTCACCTTGCTCATCTGCCAAACATGAACCCAGTGCTGGTGGTAGGTGGCAGCTCCAGAGCTAGAAAGATCCAGTGATAGCAGGTAACACTCCCTGATAGCTGAAATAAAGAGAATTAAACTGTACAAAAATGGGCTTTAATTGCTAACTCTCTCCTGTCTGCTTAAATCACTAGAAATAAAGGTCTCTTCTTTAGTGATGAGCAGTTCCAGGCAGAGCAGATGTGATGGGGGAAACATGTTTGGAATACATACTGATGTGAATGACACTTCCCAGCTACAGTGTGGCATGTTTATTCCTCTGTAGTTAGCATAAGAGCACAGCTTGATATGGGAGGGGTTCTTCACTCCTGTCTTGGGGTGTGCCTGGAAAAATAACAATGGACTCATGGGCAGAATGCAGATGATTTTCCTGTCTCCAATTAGCACCAAGGTGTGGATAGATATCATCATTTGTTGTGGGAGATGAGTGAGTGGCCTAAACATGGCTGTGCTTGGAGGAAACCTTCCCTTCCTGCTGTCAAACAGGAGACAAGTGGGACAACAGTTGCCTGCCTGCCCGTGGTGGCTCTGCTCTGCTTTCAGGTGCTGCAGAGCTCCTGCAGGGCTGAGACAGCTCTCACCACCCTCCTCCCTCTGGGACTCCTGGCATCCTGGCCAGAGCCAACAGCCTTGACTTGAGCTGTGGCTGGAGGGGGAGGGGAGTGGAAACATCCCAATTATCTCACAGGGATTTAATCACAGAATTTTGGGTGGCCAGGTGAAAGCTTTATTGTCTTCTGAGGAGCTGGGTGCCCCAAGGGTAGGTTGGTGATGGGAGACAAGGTTGGTTGCTTGAATGTGCAGTTTCCCTGCCTTTCTCCTGATGGGAACTTGCTCATCTTATTCTGCTCTTGTTTTTCTGTGCTTGTGTGCTGGGTGCCTTCAGGTGCCTTCATACCTGGCACTCTGAGCTGGGAGTGGTGGTGGAGGCTCTGCAGGAAGCTGCTTGTTGTTCCCTTGTGCAGAGCCTGCTCAGCTGTGCTGGCTGTGCCAGGGTCTGGCAGCCCTGCTGCTGCCCTGCCTCTTCTCATTGCATGGGGGCTGAGGCTTCTCCCCCTTGGAGAGCAAGAGCCTGCAGTAATTTTAATAGCATTCACCAGCTCAGTGAGGGCTTCCTGCCATTTCTTCCCCAGGTTTATGGAAGGAAGGAGGGAGGGAAGCTTTGCTGAGGGTTTGTGTGTTGGGCAGATGCTGGATGCCAGGTACCATGGCACAAAGGGCTGGTAACAGCTTCCAGACAAATCTCTTAGCACTCAGGTGGTTCAGGGGACATCACCTTTGAGTTCTTGCATACATCTTAATGTAAGAGCACATGGAAATGGACAATCTTGGACCTTTCCTGTGAGTGAAACTGGTTGGTGGATTGCAGAGCTGCTTGGGGAAGTGAAGACAAGGAGGTGGAGGGGCAGAGGGACTGTGAGCTCTCTTTCCTTAAGTAAAATCATGAGGCATTTCACATGAGGAGCCAAAAGCTTCTCAGGTTGCTGTGACTGCTGAGTACTGTCTCAACAGCTGTCTTGGAAGACCTTTTTTTTTATGGAGGGGAATAATTATGCTGTGGCAAAAGTATTTCCCTGCCAGGTATTTGCCTGCCTTACTTGTGCTCTGTTCTCCCACTGCTGAAATGTAAGATGAAAAACCTTAAGACATATGCCTGGGAGTAACAAACTTTCCATTCTTGCTAAGTTCCCTGGATTCAGTGCTTGCTTTAGCCATTCCATAAAAGTGCCAGGCCACTGGAATATCTCATTACCAGGTGTCAGGCTCCTGAGAGCTTTCACTCAGGGATTACTGAAGGTTTGGGGGTTTTGGGTTGTTTTTTTTTTAATTATTGGTCTTCCAATGAAAATGCCAAAGGGGAAAAAAAAAAACTATTGCAAAAAATAAAACATGCTGCTTTGATTGAAAACAAAACTGCTGAGGCAGCAGTGGCTTGCTCTGTTGTATTGCCCTGGCTGCATAGTGTTTCCCAAGCCTGTGTTGCAGAGAGTGAGGGTCTTGTACAGGCATGGATGTGCTGCTGTTCAGCATGCTGGGAGGTACTGCACAGACCAGCAGGAAGTTATGTCAACAGAGGCACCTGACAAGCAGGCAGGGAGGGAAAGACTCAGGTGTTGAGGTCACAGCTTGAAGTTTTAGCTGAAGTCAGTCAAGTGTCCCCTGTAGGGCATGGGCAGCTGAGAGGACAAGGACCTTTTATGGCTGCTGATGGCCTGTGTTAATGTGGGGACACTGTTTTAATGCTCTTGCCTTATCTTGCACAACTGTCTGCTCATTTAGCTTTGGGTGTTGGTGCAATAAGTGATGTGAGGTAGCTTATGGCATTGCCAGGCCCTGTGTAATATCTGCATAGGACCAGCAAGGCCACTGTGGACACAGGTGGCTGAGGAAGCAGCTGAGAACTGGTGGTCTGAAGCATGAACAGCAATGGTGCCAGGAAGGAGATGTGGAGAGATTGCAAAGGGCATATCTCCTCTGCCTGAAAGGGAGGAGATGCTTCTTTGGAGACCTTAGTCATGGCTGGAGATTCATGTGGCCTCTTGAGAAGCCTCCTGTGATGGAGAAGATGATGCTCTAGAAGGACAATCTTGGCTAGGTCTAGTTCTGCCTGACTTTGGCTGGCATCAGGATCTGTCTCTAGTCCTGGGCTTCAGCAGTGCTTCCCTGTTGCCTGGGCATCTCCCAGTGGTGGCAACAGAAGTGGTAGCTTGAGGATCATGCTGTCAAGGATAGAGGTGTTCACTAGCATCCCATCCCAGTACCTCATCCTGGCTGCTAGGAAGCCTAGGATCCTAGAGCTGTGTCTTAGTGATTTGTGCCCTGGCATGGGGAGGTCACTGCTGCCTGGGGCACACAGGTAATGCTGCTCCAAGACACCACACTACACCTGGGGAGGTCATGGTGCCCCAGAGCAGCCTGCATTTGTGGGAGGCTTCTGTGGTCCTCTCCAAGGTTCAGCTGATTGCTTCTTCAGGCCTGTGAGAGGCTGCAGCCTCCTCCTTACAGCAATGCTGGCCCTTTCCACCGGGGGGGAAAGGGAAACTTGGAGCTGTGGCAACAGATTTGCAAATAATCAAACACTTAAAGCTATATGAAAAGCATCTTGCATGGAAAATCAGACAGGACAGGCACAACAACACTTACCATCAACATAATGCAGCTGAAATCTCTTTCTCTGAGATAATCATCTCTGACTCCAGCAGTAAAAATAAAGGACAAAAGCTGGGAGAAGGCAGAAAGCAGTCGTGGGAGTGAGCCTTGCTGAAATGAAAATTAAAAACACAATGAAAGGCAGAGAATTGCCTTAAGTAAAAACAGAGCTGTCTGCCTAGAACAACAGCTGAGATGATATGGGAAGCACATGGGGGTGTGGGGAACTGGGCTGAGTGTGGGGCTGCAAAAGGGCTGGTGCTCTGCCAGCACTCAGCCATGAGGGAAGGGGTGAGGGGGGGGGAGAAGTCCCTGCCTAGCTATGAGAAAGAGCCAGACTTTTGGTGTCCCTAGCAGTCTAGGAGTCATTCAGATCCTTGCTTTCAGCTCCCAGTCTGAAGGATAAAGTAATTTATGGTCTGGCTGAAGGATGATGGCTGATCCTGGCCAGTGCCTGCTCCTGCTTGGTGAAGCTCATCCCTGACCTGTTGGCCTTTAATGGACAGTAGGTGCCTTCCTCACATTTAAAGGTCTGTGCAAGTCAGTCCTCATCCAAAGCTCAAACAACTTGAAGGGAAGATCTCCCCTGGCCCAGACTCAGACCCCAGCAGGCTGTGACAGCTCAGAGAGGCAGCCCTGCCAGCTGAAACAAGCTGGGAGCAGCCCACGAGGTTCCTTATTGTCCCTGCTGTGTGAGAGCATCCTCTCATACCAATCAGGAGCACAAAACCGGGCTCTAAATGTTGTTTCCCACTTCAGGTTTGCAAGAGTCATTTGGAGACCACCATTTAAAAATAGGTATCACTTTTGAAGTGCTACAAGGAGAAGCACAGCCTTTTTATGCCTTCTGACTCTTTCAGGCTGACCTTGATGGATTTGTTACACTAAGTGTCATAAAAATCAAACTGCTCTGCAAACTCTCTGCTATTTCCAACCACACCAAGAAGCACCTGGGGCCCTTTTGCTCCCTGTAGACAATGGCACACAGAGCCTTATGCAACTCTCCTGCTCTCCTGGTGGCTGCTCTCTTCCAGAGCTGTCATGGTATTTTTAGAAGCAAAGGAGAAGTGTCTCCTAACTATATGCTAATCACATTTTCAAAGCTTCAGCTGATATTAAAATGATTCAATGGCTGCCTGAATTCACATCCCTTTTGTTGGTTGCCTTTTGTATGCTGTGTGGAGGGAGCTTTTCATACAACTGTGCCTATTTTTTTTTACCAAAATCATGGTTGAGGAATTGCTGTGCAACAAAGGATGCTCTTATCCTTTTTGAAGATCTTTTGAGTTACCCTTGGCCCCAGCTATCTGAAATACAGACTCATGCACATATATTCTCTCTGCAGGCAAAGAACAGAGGCAGGAACAGACTTTACAGCTATGGTTCTCAAATTTTATTAGTCAAAGGGCTGCCTGACCTTCAGGAAGTAAAAAAAAAGAAGGTATCTGGGAACTCTCATAGCTGGTGCTGCCACCCTGGTGTTCATTTATGGCCAAATAACTCCTTTATAGGTTATTTTCTTTATTAGTTTTGCTTGCCCTTTTGTTTACTTTCTTGCCTGGCTGGGAATGTGCTTGCTAAATGGCTTTGTCTGTCTTCATGGGTCACTGTCTGCTGTCTCACACAGCACCCTGGGGTCTATCCTGACTGTGGGACTGCAGCCCTCATGGCCTCTGCCCTGTTGGTCTTCCATGGTGTCTGCTAAGCAGAGGAAAGGAATCACTTTTCTGCAGATCATGTGGTGAAATTAGAGCAGGCTCCTTGCTGGTGGGGTTCATTGGGAATGAAGTGGAGGAAATGGGAAGACCCAACTTCTTTGCTGTTCCCCAAGGCAAGGGCTGCTGCCCTCCTGGGCCACCTTGGCACAAGGCTGAGGGGTCTGGCACAGCCCTCCTGGGCATTTTGGGATCTTTCCCCTTGCCGAGCTGCTCTCCTGGTGTCCTGCCTTTGCCCATGGTCTCAAAGATGGGCCAGATGTGTGTGTGATTCCCCAAGTGGCATTTGGAGGTGGATGGAGGCTCTGCCTGTCCCTCAGTTCCCTTTCAAAAGCAGTCACTTGTGGTTTCTGTGGGTGGGGACTGGCCTCCTGTGATACATGCAGCGTAAGCAGCAGCAACTGTCACCTTGACACCCTATGCTCTGCCCACCACCCCCCCTTCCAAAAGTCTCCTGCTCTCTCATTTCTCTCTTTTCAGCTTGGTGACCAGCATCTGATCTGAGTTTCAGGATCTTGTGTCTCCTGAAAGAGGTCATGCTGCTGCTGCTACCCAGCTCCTGGACCACATGGCCACCACTGGTGCCAGCTCCTGTGTAGGGCCACTGCCAGAGATGAGGCTGCTCTGGGCAGGGCAGCACTGCTGAGGGACACTGCTGGGCTTCCCTGCTTTTACCAGGGCTTGAGGGCAGCCATGGGCCAGCTTCCCGAGGGTCCATGCCCACCCCCTCATGGCTGCAAGTCCTGCCCCAGCTGGTGCAAGTCCTCAGCTGTGTCCAGTCTGACCCAGCCCCTCCTGAGGGTCAGAAAAGGCAGGAACAGAGACTAGTTGTTGGGGTTTTTAGTTGTTTTGAGTTCTCTGCTGCTCTGCAGGCACTGAGTTTTGCTTTTCATCTACCCTTTCCAGAGCAGTGGCCTCTCTGTCCCCTGCCTGTCCCCTCTGCCCGGCTGGTCCAGCCTGAGGCCACTGGCCCCGGGTGGCAGCAGCAGCAAGCGTCCCAAGGGGAGCAACCGGCTCTGCTCTGCCTCCGGCGAGGTATCTGCATTGAGGTGAGACACAGTTTACCCTCTGAAATAAACTAGTCTTGTGTAATTCAAGCTCCAGAGGGAGTGACTTGCACTGGTGGAGGGTTTGTCCCGTGCCCCATCTCTTGCCCATGCTGCTTTTCTTCCCCTCCTTTTCCCCTTTAAACCCAGTCTCTTTTGGATTCAACTTTTCATCCTGATCTTCAGGGACCAAGGCAGAACACAGCTCAGGAGGCTCTCCAGATTTGCATTTAACATCTTTAAATATTTTATCCATTGAGGGCTGAATTGAAGCAAAGGGAAAGAAAACTGGGAACAGGCTGAAGTAGCAGTGTGTGCGTGTGAGTAGGAAGGAATAAAGGCAAAGCTTGCAGGCACACAGGGAAAATAAAACATGGGAAAGAAGGCAGAGAGAGCCTGGTCTCTCTTTGTTGTCATATCAAGCACACTGTGACTAATGGTGATAATTTCTTCCCCCCCCCCCACCCCACAACAGTACCATAGTAGAATAAAACTAATTGTCATCTGCCACCCACTGTCTGTAAAGCAGCTTCTCTTAAATAGTTCTTATGTATTGAGTTCAGCTGTCAAAAGGAGACACTGTTTTCATGGTCTGCAAAATGCATTTCAGGCTGAGCACAGCTCGATGCAAAGGTCACCCCATCAAAAATGTTTTCCCTCAGTAGTGAGTATAATGGCCAAAAAAAGAGGCATTTTGCACTCTATTCTCCCCATTTTACTTGATATTTCTTAAATGGTAGACAGCTGGAGATTAAATTCCCTTTGATGGGTGGAATTGAGGGAGAATGGTTTGTAGTGTGTTTTGGGCTTCCCCCTCCTCTCTTCCCTGCTTCACTATGGGCTTTTTAATAGCTTCTTATGACAGGTAGTATGAGCCATAAAAAAAGCAGGAAACAGAAGAAACTTCTCCATTGTTTTTCAGATTGGCTGTTGTTCCTTAGGATATCAGTATGTGCTGGTGCTTTAATGGTAGTTTTGTTCCTGGATGCTTAAATGACTCTCCCTGTCAGGGTTTCCATTTACTTGACATCTTCCAAATATGAATTGGAGTTGGGGAACCAGCCTAGGGAGTCAGGCAGAGCAAGACAGCAGTGCATGTCACTACAGACAATGGGCAGAGGCCAGAGAGCAGTGAGAGGGAGGCTCCCTGCTAACACTTCCCCAGGACAGTCTGGGTAAGGTGGTTTGACGTTCCAGTTCCAGGTGTGCTCATGCAGGGCTGCCTGCTCTCTGCGTGTGCTCCCAGACCTGCTTGAAACATAGGCTGGGGGGAAGAGGGTGAGGAAAGGGAAAGGTTTTCTGCCAGGCATCTGAAAGACAATGTTACAGGTTCAAGGATGTAACTTGCATCTTTCACTCACAGTGTTACAACTTTGCTAGGTTTTGGAGTTGTGGAGGGAAAGTTTGGAGAAGGCTTTACCCACCCTGGGAGAGAAATGGTTCTGCTGCTGTGCTGACTGGATTAACCCCTGGTGACCCTTGCCCCAAGGACTGTGTGCAGACAATGGCTCCAGTGGCTCTGCATCACCTCCTACCAAAGACATAGCAAGTGATCTTCCAGTAATGGCCAAGGGAAGCTTGGAATAGAATGTAGCCCCAGCTGTTCTCCCTCCCCTAGAAGGAGGAACCTGCCATTCAAAGAGCCATTTCTTATCATTTCATCTGCAGTTTAGTTGTGTGCATTGGTTTAGGCTTCACTCTGCTTATGTGCACAGAGATCTCCAAAAAAGAAAAGGCAAGCACAAATGGTGCTGAGCTTTAAGATTTCAGACCTGCCCTTAAAGCTAGTCCTCAGGAGAAGTTAATATTTAGCAGTGGCTGGTGTTAAAGTTGCTCTGGAAAATTCAGCAGTGGTGGTAGGTCACCCTCAACAGACAAGGAATTGTCCTGCCTTGAGGAGAGATGGATGGTGTCAATCTGCAGGGAGAGCCAGGGCTGACCTCAGTGAAAGCAGTGTAGTGTCCTTGTATGGTGGCATGGGCAGAGCCTGTCCTTGACTTTGTGTGGAGAATCAGGGCATCACAACAGTTTGGAGATCTTAAATGTCAGGCTTCAGCTAGGGCCCTGGGTGCAGATTGGACCTGAAATGTCTGAATCATGAAGTGTGGGCTGTTAGTGTTTGATCTGCTAGTGAGCAGTGGTAAGGGATGGGAATTTCTGTTGGACCTGCTTCTGAGACAACAAAGGGTGGCTGGGCTAATGCAGACCACATCTTACCTGCAGGGAGATACTCTCCAAGAAGCCTTGAACTTCTCCTCTTGTGGTAGGAGTGTTGGTTTTTCTCAGCCACCCATCAGAACAGAAAACTTACAAGTCTCTTCAGGCCTTATTCTTCTCTTAAAGGTTAGATTTTCCCTTTTTTAAAGGGCAACTGTACCACATGTTAAAGATTTTTTAACAAGTGTGCTCTGAATGCAGCAGAACCTGCTTTGTTCTGTTGTGCTAGCAAAAACCTGTTGGCAGGGACAGGCATCAAAGCCCCAGGGTGAATTAACTGGCCTGGAATTAGGCAGAGGATGCTTTGCAAGGGTGTTCCAGCTGAGGAAAACCACACAGTCTGGTCTCTTCTTGCTTCTATGCTGCTCTGCAGTCCAGAAGGCTCCTTTGTTTTAAGTTGTGTTGTTTGTGGCTGAGGAACAGGGGGGTGAAGGAGTCCTTACTTGGTCTCTGGACCTCTCCAAGAGCTTGATGAGGATCCCCAAGATGTGACAGGTGAACTCACCTGGCAGCAGCACTGGCTGTGGCACACGCTGGTGGTTGCTCTTGAGAGACACATCTGTGTGAATGTGTTGCTGCTCCTGGGTAAGACACAGGCTGTTTCTGTCAGGTAGGTCACCTGCAAAGACCATGACTGGTTCTGTTCTCCTGAAGCTGGGGGGAGAAAGGGAAATGTCCCCTTGTTGACAGAGTTTGGTAGGAAGAGGAAACAACCTACTGGGGAGGAGTGGGTGCCTGAGCACAGTATCTGCAAGAGTGTGCACTTGAGTCTTTGCAATACATAAATCATGGAAAATGTGTGTGATTTTCTCACTGGGTCAAGGCCAAAAAGCCCTGACCCAGCTGGAGGAAAATAGCAGTTTGAACAGAGATCTCTTCAAGCAAGATGTTCCAGCTCGTTAGAAAACAACTTACTGTATGCTTGAAAGGTGCCTGCAATGCATAAAAAACCCTGGCTCACTCTTGTACTGGAAAACCTAAATTAGAATAGGCAGCTATGACCTCATCTCTTCATGCTGGATAAAATTACTGCCACTTAATTTGGTGTTCTCACCATCTTGAAGTGGTTACTGGGGAGTCAGTGATTTAGGAGCCAGTGTAAATGTGTGCTTATCAATTTGGAGCAAAGTCTTGTGGTTGAAAGCAGGTATAATAAATGGAAAAGCAAGTGAGCAAGCAATGTTGTCTGGCTTTTTATTGGCCTCTTCTAGGTGTCTGGAAGGCTTGGGAGGGAAGAATTTAAACTGAACTGTGTTGCCTGACCTTTGCATTGAAGGCACCCATGGTCTTGCTGTTTGTAGCACAGACTTTGGTGTGGTGCCCCACCATTTGGGAAGCATGGTTCTAGTGATAAACACTGCCCTAGTGGTTAGGAAAGTGAACCAGTTCCACCATGCAGGCACAGTGTACTCTTTGGGGATGATCTGAGTGGGCTAGCAATAGGTGGCACAGATGCTTGTATCAGTTTGTCATCTGCTCATGCCAGTTTGCTTTTTGTTGTGATTGCAGATCTGGGAGGACCTCACAGACAGCATGCTACTGGGAGGGGAGATCATCTCTCTGTAGTGGACTGTCATGTTAGAGGTCTTCTGCCTAGAATATGGCCTTTGGGAGATGACTCCTTCAGGAGCAACAGATAGTTAGGCTCAGCATGTCTGGTACTGCAGTTCTCTCTTCCAGAGGGAACACCTAATGAGAGATGGTCCTAAGAAAAGGAGAGAGTGGTGGCAGTGGCTGAAGAGAGCTGCAGTCTGTATGGCTAATTGTCATGTGCTTCACTCACAAGTGGTTGAATATACCTTTTTCTTCAGCAAATTTCATAGTTCTAAAAATAACCCACAACCACCACCACCACCCCCCCCAAAACCCACCAGGGTCTCTTTGTGAATGTAAGAGCTCAGGAGCTCTGAGACTGCTGCAGTCTGGAGGTCCTCAGGTTCCTGCAGGCCCTGCCAGGAGAGCAAAAGCCAAGCCCTGGCTAGGGAAGAAGCTTCTTGGCTTCAGGCTCTTGTTTTGCAGCAGGACAAATGTAAGGCAAAGGCCCTTAGCCTTCAGGCAGGCCATGTGGGACAGGGCCCCTGCAATATGTTTATTTGGCACACTTGGATGTGCAGGGAGAGACAAAACAGATTAAAGTATATTAGCCAGCAGTCATCTACTTCCCAGTGAGGAAGTCTGCC
Source organism: Galbula dea (assembly GCA_013399015.1). Classification (NCBI taxonomy): domain Eukaryota; kingdom Metazoa; phylum Chordata; class Aves; order Piciformes; family Galbulidae; genus Galbula; species Galbula dea. The sequence continues at coordinate 617,270 of VWZX01008184.1, forward strand.
ACGTCCCCAGGGAAGCTATTCCAATGGTTTAATTACTCTCAGTGCTGGGAAACAAGCTTTTGTTTTAAAGCTGAATTTGTTTGACTTCAATATCTGCCCACTGGGTCCTGTTTTGATGAGGCTTACTCTTGGCTAGCTCTTCTGTGTACAAGCACCTGTATCAACTGAGTTGTCCCTTTCTTTTCTTCAGACACACTAAATTCCCTATGTCTGCCTCTGCAGGAATTGTTCTCCAAGCCCTGGTTTCCTTTCAGCTCTCATTTAAACTCATTTCTGTGTCTTCCCACTTTCTGAAAGCTGACTTTTTTGTTCTGGATGTAATTCTCCTAGGGACTTCTCAGATCTACATACAAAGTTAAGGTTGCTTTCATGCTGCCTGGCTCTTTAGTCATGCAAGAATGGCATCAGCCCTGCAGAGATCATGACTTTCTTCTCTGAATCTTTGCTTTCTGTCTTGTAAACACGACATTGCCTTTTTGGTTCCTAAATCTACAGCCTTGCAGCAGTCAGCCAACAAAGCCCATGGCCCTACTCAGCTCTGCAGACAGTGCAGCAAGTCTGGCTGGGAGCTGGGGCTATATGAGACTCCTAGGCACTGGCACAGCTGCCAGGTTGCTGTTTCTACCAAGCCTGTTGTCTATGTGTTAGTAGCAGTCCTGGAAATGGGGAAGTTCTCCCTATCCTCTCCATTTCACAACAGTTTGCTTTGCAACTGAAGTGTTTGTCAATATGAGAACATTTCCAGCTAGAAAATGTCTTCAGGCTTGGCTAGCTTTCAGCAGGCTGGGGAAACTGGAACTGTTCTCACTCCTTCTCTGGAGGTTTTGCTGTCTATCATGATAAAGGTAGGGAAGGGAATGTGGAGGGGAAGCTGTGCCTGATACTCACCAGGAAGGCACCACTGAGATGGCTTGTTTTAGGTCTAAGAGCTTTTATAGGCAGTTGCAGAGAGGAGCTATTGAATGTGATTCAAAGCAACCATCTGCTGTGGGCAGGCTGTGCTCCTGTCCAGAAGAGCCATCTGTGTTTATGATGAATATTTTCCTTCACTATGAACTCCTTCTTATTTAGCCACTTGCAACTAGAATTGGTTAACCCCTGGAGCTTTCTCAGAATGTGGGTAATGTTGCTGGGAGTCAATGTTAAATTAAAGGTGGCATCCATTTGTCTGCCCCTATGTGCAGTGCAAGCCACTAAGCATCATCCAAGAGGACCAGAGAAGGCCACTTATCCCCTGCAAGCCCCAGTTTGCACAGCAGAGCAGTAAATGTCTGTCAGGAATCAAACAGTGCTGGAATGAATAACAGGTCTTGTTCCTTCCACCTGTTCTCTGTCTGCTCTCTGCAGTGTCTGATGCTCAGGCAAGCTGCTGGGGTTTCAGTGCAGTCCTTGGGCATGTGCTTAGTTTCTGCTTTCTCAGAATGAGGAGGGACTGGAATTTGTGTCAAATACTTTAGTGAGAGGAGGTCTTTAGTCAGGAAGAAAACCAGTATGAAAACCATAAGGCAAAGATTTTTTTTATCCCTTTTTTTTCCCCTCCCCAGAGTTTGTTTTTCTGTTTATAGGCTAATAATCCTCCTTGACACCCTGTGCTTGAGGACAAATAAGGTGATTACTCCTTGTGGCTATGCTGGTTTCCTCATTTGAATCTGCTGCTATTGATTGGAAAAAAAAAAGCCTAGAATAAAAAGAATGGCAGATGGTTGGGTGGAGATGGGATGTTAAACCTTGCAGAGAGCATGGAAACCCTGTGTCAGCCTAGAGCTTGTAAAGGGAAAACCATCCCTTGGCAGAGACAGCTTAATGGGCTTGTAAAATCTGGCACCATCAAAACCATGATTTGGGTTTTATCAAAGCATGGCAGGGGAGCCTTGAGAAATGACAGCTGTATTATCTGTCTTCAGATCATTCTGAGAGCAAACATCAGGAGCAGGCTGGAAAGAGTTCAGAGAAGAATTTCCCATTGAGGCTTTGCTGGGGGCAGAAATGCAGAGGGAAAATTGAAACCAAGGAATTAATAACAGTATCAATAACCTTCCTGCAGCAACTGTGAGGTGTGACAGGAAAATGACTTGAAAGTTGTCATCTATTGTGTATTTTCTTCCTATCAGGAAGGTTTGAGAAGTGAGAGGAGAAGGCAGACAAGGCAATGAGAAGACTGGAGTGGGTTGGGGAGAGGAGGAATGGCTGGTGTGTAAAACAATTCCCTGCCAGACAGAGGGGCTGGGCCCAAGTCTGATACAGTGGAGCAGATTTATGGGGTGTCAGCAGTGACTGCAGTGTCAGCTGGTTGGCACCAGGGTGCTGGGGGCAAGCTGCAGCAGAAGACACAATGGAAGTGTATCCCAGAGGCAGAAGGCTCCAGCTTGGGTTTCTCACTCACCACCAAAACCTGTGAGTCTTTGAGTATGATTCAAAACCACTGAAGTCATCACCAAGATTTCCAGTACTTTTTCTGGGCTGTGGACCAATCCTGCTTAGTTCAGTCCAGTCAGTGTGGGTGTAGAGGGTGGTAAAATGTCCTACTTTTTTTTTTTTCTGTTAGTGTGTATTGACTCTCAGCCATTTGTGCTCATTTCTTTTTCTCCAGGAAGACTTGACTCATAGCCAGGAGTTCACTGTACTTGTCTCAGGCTTTGGGACTCTGGGCCCAAACTGGAACTACCCATAGCTACTGGAAAAGAGAGCCCAGCACGTAGGTGAAACCATTCCTAATTGATGGCAAGGCTGAGGCAGCCAGGCTCTGTTTCTGCAAGGGACTTAGTCACCAAAGAAATCAAACCACACTGAAAACCTTCCCCTTGCAGAGGTCCAAATGCTTTTCAGACATTACCTAAGCCATCAGGCTGTGATGGGACAGACTCCTATGATCCTATTTGCACATTGCAGAGGGGAAGGCACTTGATTTTCAGACCTTCCCGGAGACAGCAAATCTCTATTGTAGTTTATGTTCAAACTTAGCCTGCAAATCATCCAGAATTGACATTGTTTTGTGACCTATATTTAGCTACATTTTTGCTACCTAGTTGGCCAAACTTGCAGTGTTTTCAAGGTGAAAGGGAAGAAGTGAAGCTTGCACTCTCCATGTTCTGGATTAGCAATGGTATGTCTGAGAGCTTCAGAAAACTGACTGGAGAAACTAGTGAAGAAGAGAGAAACTGCTCAGCTGCTCTATGTGTTTATGTACAGAGGAGAAAAGCAGTAGGAGAGAAGCAGGTTGGTCACCTGAGCAGGAACTCAGTCATTACCTTCTCTCTTGCCCTCAGAGCAGTCTCTGAAATTCATTGGTGGCTCCTTTGTAATGGAGCTAGATTATAAATGAAGAGCTTTATGCTTTCTGGTGGAGCACAAGCACTGAAAAGCAGGTACTGCCGTGGCTGGAGGAGACAGGCTAAGTTCTGCCAAGCAGCTGGAAGCTGCTGGGGAAGCAGTTTGACAGCTGGAGAGAGGTCAGCAGCCTGTGTGCAGCTCGGTCCCACGCTGCAGTAGTGACAGGGCTGCGTGCTGTCGGGTTTCAAGCCTTGCTCCACACCAGGAAGCCTCTGATGCACTAGTGCTCAGAGCTCTGATGCACACAGACCAGGGTCCCTGAAGCCAAAGGATGTTTTTGCTGCTAGGGTGGCTTGTGGGGTGGGAATGTGCCAGTTCTGTAAGCTTGGCACAGAAGGGAAGGGGAAAAAGTCAGTGTATTCCCTGGTCCCAGCACCTGGTGGGTTTGCTTGCCAAAGGAACCTGTGTGCACCCAGAGTAAGGAAAGACCATTGTGGCACTGAGTCTGTGATCCTAGAGCCTTTCTCCCCTTGAACATTTCCTTTTCTTCTCCCATATGTAGTTGGCTGGGAGTTATTCAAAGGTAGCTTCAAAAGATCAAAGTCAGATCTCCTCTTTAGAGCATTCATGCCTCTGTCTTTCAGTTTGTGCAGCTATTAATGAGGTGCATTTTAGATGGCTTGCCATGTCATCTGTTTACTCCAACAAGATTCTTCTGCTGTCCCTCATGTTTTAATAAGCAACAGAGTCTCCCAGATCTTGTTCTACAAAGAGATTTCTCCACTTCAGGATTAGTAGGAGCAAAACTAGGACTGATAATTTTAACAGGCATAAAAGATCAGGATCTTGTGTCTGATGCCTTCAAAGCATTGCATTCTCCTCTGCTTCACCTACTCTCTATTATCACAGGTTTCAGGCTAACAAAGGTTTTCCTTGCCCTTTTATCTCTCTAATTGTTTTCACAAGTTCATTAATGATTTTCCAAAGCTGTAGTGAAATGAAATGACATGCTCATAAACGTTTAGGGGGGAATATACCCAGCCAGTGATGGGAAAAGTCTCATTAGTCTTTTCCAATGGCTCCCAGCAGGCTTTTCTGCAGATTCAAACTTGTTAGGTGCATAAATATGCTTCTCTAATTCAATTGGCTGTGCTGATTCTGTGACAGCTCAAGTTTGCTCTGCTTTTAAGGACCCACTAAAACCAGCTTCCTAAAGCAGAGGTTCTGAAAGTCAGAATAGGGCTGAATCCTGAGTTCTGTGGGTTTTTTTGTTTGTTTGTTTGGGGGTTTTGTTTGTTTGGGTTTTTTGTTTTCAGTTTGTGGGCTTCCTTGGGCTACTGACATCATCTGTGCTTTATTTCCAGGACAATCCTCTGGTAGCTCTTTGGAAAATCACTGGGTTTCTCCCTGGGCTGGGAATATTGAGGTGATAATGTTATAGGATCTGCAATGTATGTTCAGGCCAAGGCTTAAGATGGTGGAAGAGTTTTGCTAGGAGAAGGACTAAATTCTGCAGGATGAATCACAAAGTGATAAGTGAGCTCCTTTGTGGTGTCTACAGAGGTAATGCTCTGTCACCTGCAGGGGCCAGAGAGAAGAGCTGGGTAGGAGTGAAGGTGGCTGCAGCCTCTGCAGGAAAAGGTGCAGCATGTCCCATGGGAGATAGTCCAGACCTTGGTGAGCTGTGCCAGGGTCATGCCTGGCCCCAGTGAGGAGGTTAAAGAGATTGGTCTTCTCAGTGATGCTCTTTAGCAGTGCTTTGGGCATGAAGCACTGGTGGGAGCAAGAGCCTGATCTGATGTTGTTTCAGCACAGCAGGATGTGAGGACAAGAGCAGAAGGCTGGCCTTGGGGCTGAGGTGGCTGTGGCAGGTGGAGGGCTGGAGGCTGAGCAGAGCTGGTGTCCAGGTGTGAAGAAGCTGAAGGGAACTGAGATCAGAAAGCTCATTGCTTCTGCAGAGTGCAGGGGACATTCAGACCTGCCAGAGCAGCACATTTCCACCCTCCCTCATCTCAAAGCTGTTCTTTCTATGCTGAGATACAGAATCAACATAATTTTGCAGGCCTTGACAGTGTTTTCCTTTGAGCTTGTCTGGATGAGGGTATTTCTATCACACAAACCTTTGCTGAAGCATCTGATTTCCCTTCTGTATGGAGAGTTAATTTATGTGACACAATTAAAATACATTTATTTATACAATAGGAACTTAGAGCTGGAGTAGGTGATTAAAACAACAGAACAGCCTCTTCTGCAATTTTAGCTTTGCTAAAAGCATAATGATCCTTTGACATGATATTCTAGTTGAGCATTATTGAAGGTAAATGAAATTTAAGGATGCATTTTAGATAAATACCATGCAAGCTCTGTTTTATGCCTGACACTAGAGATCTTGAAAGAGTTTTAATTGGACTAGGCAGAGGATACAAATAGATGTTTTGGGCCTTATTGCTCAACATTGCCTGAATGCAGTTGAACTGTCTGAGAGGGTTACTTCAAAGGGGTGAAAAAACCCCTCCTGGCTATGTTCATTGTGTGCTGTCACATCTCCATGTGCAGCCACTGAGCACCAAACTGGCATTCTCACATTGGAAAGTGAGTAGTTCTTGGTGACACAGAGGAAAACAAAACTCTTTCCCCAAGGAAGCAAAATAAGCATAACCAAACTCAAACCTAGAAACCTAACTGAGGTGGGTTTGCAGCAGCACCAGTGACAGACAGCTTGCTCTGCGGTGTGCTTAGCATACAGCAGAGACCTGAGACCTCCCTTTCAGGTAGCAGTGAGCACAGCTGCTATGATCTTGTCCTGTACAGACCTCTCTTGGAAAGGGGATTCAGCTGTAACTCTGTTTTCAAGGCCTCACTTTGCCTGAGGTTTGCTGAAGTTGCCAATGGCTATTTTGGGCTGTTCTAACTGGCAGCTGTCACAGCCTGCACTTTGGCACAGAGCTGTGTGGATCACAGTAGAGTCCAACCATCAGCCCTGGCTAGCCCTGACAACAAGACTCCCATCTGCTGACATTTAACCTTGATTGCTGAAGAGAGCAAAGCCCTTCTTGGGGTTAATTGCTCAGCTGAAATGTCATGGGTTGGATGCTGCAGGTGTAGGACTCTCCTGACCATGGCAAGTACTTGCTGAGCAGGGCCAGAGGCTGCAGGTGGCTCACACACCTAACTGCAGTCTCTGCATGTTCTGCAGGGTGGTGGGAGAAGAAAGCTGGGCAGACTGTGCTCTGAACACAGCTGGGGATCCTCCTGCTCCCCAGGGCTTCCCACCTGGGCTGCTTTCACTGTCTGTATTTCACTGCTGCTGCCCTAAGAGGGACAGGTAGCTGTGGCTGTGCTCAGGCTTGCACATCCCTGTGCTGGTTTTACTTAGCTGGATGGTGTCTGACTGCTTTACAGCTTCTGTGGGATGAGAGACTGAGAGCTCAATGTTTTGCAGAGAGTGTGCTCACAGGGAAGTGTTGGTTTCTGCAAGTCTTCCAAAATGGATTTTATTGGGGACTATTTGAAACTGCAAAAGCAGGATTCTAAGTTTCCATGTAAAAATGTTTGGCCTGTCTGCAGTGAAGCATTCATGATAACAGATGAAACTCCCCAGAGCTTGTTGTAGCTGCTGCTTCTTTCTTTTGAATATGTTGAAATCTTGACCTGACTTCTTGGGGTAAACTGGAGGAGGGCAAATCTCTTTTTCCTTTGTGGGCAAATCTCTTTTCTTTTTGTGTTTTTGTTTTTTTGGTTCCCCCCCCTCCCAGGACAAGAAGAGTTTGCCACACAAATCTTTTGAGCCCTCATTATCTGAAAGTCACTCTTTCCAGCCACTCATCACTTTGGCTCTTTTAGTCACTTTTTTAGTGCCTAGCTTCCATTCTTTGTTCTCAGTTTCTCTAACAGAGCAAATTTCTCCTTGCTGACAGCATAGTTGTGCTGCTTCAATACTGTGTGCAAAGGATTCTGAAATCTTTGCATAGGAGGTACAGTTCAGTGGAAAGTCCTTCTGTTACACATGAGAAAATAATTTGCAATTAATGAAGTTATTGGATGAATTCCTCCTTTGTTCTGTCTGAAAATGGCCTGTGAGCAGATTGCTAAATTCTCCAACAATTCATTACAACAAATTGTTTGTGAGTTTCTTCCCTCAATAATTCCTGCTCTGACCAGAACAAATGGTTCACAATGTGTGAGTTGAATTCCTAATATCTTAGTTTCCTGAGTGGCTGATATATGGAGAGATGTTCCCCATTCAGTGTGAACTGCAGAAGACATGACTCAAAACTCACTTTTGGTCTGTGCTTTAAGACTGAGATGTTGGGTTATGACCTGAGTTTTCCTTATCTTGGGGGTCTGAGCCCAAAGAATAGGGGTGAGTAGGTTAAATCTTACTTGCAGGAGGGTATTTGCAAAGGGGAGGTGACTTTCTCTGAGGAGGGGCCATGTAGTGAGATTTTAGGAGCATGGGATTAATCCCTGTAAATAGATAATTTTAAAACTCCCAAGCATTATAAGTGGAAGGAAAAAACCCCAGTTGGACAATACTTTGGTGGAGGAGGGAGAGAAGAGCAAATGAAAAGTGCTGTGTGGCTGGGATCTGAGGTATGAGGCAGCTCAAAGACAAGTTGCTGGATGTGAGGATGGGAAACCAGGGCAGACTGGCCATGTAGTTTGTGTCTGGTAGTGGTGATAGAGGTTGTGTGGCAGAGCATTTGATTGCCAAATCATCACCCAGCCTGTCCAGCTAGTAAATATTACAGGAGCTGGAAAACAGAAGGAGAGCCTAACAGAAAATGTCACTGCCTGTGCCAGCAGCTGAAAAGGGCTGGACTCAGCAATGTGCCACTGGCAGCCCTTTCTGTCACTGCTGCAGCCACAACCCCTCCATGCTCTTTGCAGGCAGCTGCCACATATCTCCAGCTGCATTCCTCTGCTCTTGCTAGTTGGAAACAGCAGAGGATGCAAGAAAAGAAAAGAAAAGATGCCAGTTCTTGCTTTCTTGCATTCTGTTGCTTTCTGCCTGAGGTAGTTTTGTTGCCTGCCTTGGTCTAAAAGCTGGCTGAAGCATTTCTTCACCTGTACTCTAAATCTCAGCCTGACACTGTTCTTCCTCTCCTTATGAAGAGGTGCATGTGGCCCTGCTGATGTCTGCCTCTGCTGGCTCATGGTCAGCTGTTAACACACAAGTGAGCAGCAGCTAATGAGGATGGAAGTGCTGGTGTTCAGACCATGGCTGATGGGCTAGTCTCTGGTGGCAATATCTTTGCTCCCCTTTAAAACCAACCAGGTAGCATATGCCACTGCCTTCACGTTGTCAAAATGCTGGCTGTCCTTCTAGATTAGTGCAGCTCCCAGACCAACTGCACTGGCATCCACAATTAGTTGATTCTGCCTCTGCTAATTAAAATAAGCTAAGAGTAGCTGATGTTATCGTGGCTTTTAAATGCAGATGAGCATCCTTGTGCCTGTCAGCCTGTTCCCAGGGCTGGGCTTTGTTGACTGAGTCGTGTTGTCTTTGTAACGGTTGCTAAATCTGGAGTGAACCAGGAGCAACAATTAGTGAAGCCCAGAAGGTTTCCTGCTTCTTAGCTGCCTTTGGCTCAGTGGCAGCACATATCTCTACCATCTCTCTTGTGGAGCACTGAAGAATTGTCCCTTGCTGCTTAGGTGGTGGAGTGAAAGCTGTCGAAGCAGGAGTCAGCAGATGGCACTGTTAGACCCTGCTGGGGAGGTTACAGGGCAGGTGGAGGGTGCAGAGCCAGCCCTGAAAGGTGTCTTGGTATTTGGGTTTGGCTTCTTTCCTGGGCAAGTTTGTTGTAAGGGGCAGGTGGACCTTTCATCCCCTTAATCATAGAATCATAGAATGGCTAAGGTTGGAAGGGACCTTAAAGATCACCTAGTTCCAACCCCCTGCCATGGGCAGGGATGCCACATGCACTAGACCAGGTCATCCAGGGCCACATCCAGCCTGGCCTTAAACACTGCCAGGGATGGGGCCTCTCCTGCCAAGGTTTGGTGGTCAGGTAGAGGGAGTGCATCACTCTGTGTTTTGATAGGGGTTCCTGCTGGAAGGGTCTGACCTCTGAGGGTGTTTTGCCACCTTTGCTGGGTCAACAAGTCATACAAGGCAGTTGGTGCTAGCTCCACAGACATCTTGCTCCATGCAAGATAACTGGTCAATGCCCAGCCCAGCTGAGCTTAGCAAAGAGAAGGGGTGATGATTCACTTTTGCTTCCTCTGAAGGTCACCAGGGCATTTCTAAGGGACAGGGAGAGCTGTGGCTGCTGGGGGAACCAGCAGAGAGGCAGCATGCTGTGGACATCAGCCCTGTGCTTTCTGTGTCATCCTGGCTTTTTCTGTGTGGCAGTAGCTCTCTAATACTTAAAAATGACATATGGCCTTACAAAAAAACCAGCCAATTCTGCACTGCTGATGAGAGAGCCTCATTTCCTAGAGGAGAATTCCTAGAGAACTAACTAGCATTGCTATAAAATGAGGATTTGTGGTTTAATAGTTACCATGGGAGCAGCTCCAGGAATCCCTCTGGGGCACAGTCACTATCCTGCACCAGGCTTGTGTTCTCCAAACAATGCCTTTCTTCTAGTGTCTGGAGAAGACACTGAGCTTGACATCATGTTGGTCTCTCTGTGCACCATAATGTTGTCAGTGACATTCAGTACTTGGGGGATTTTTGCCTGCTGACTTTCAATGACATTTGGAGCAATCTCCATGGCCAATGGGAGATAATTCTCTGTGCTAAAGAATAGAAAAGAGACTGTTGCATTCCATAGACTGGAGAACATGAGGCACAGCAGCAGTTTGTGTGATTTACTGGGAAGACAACAATATGCCATAGCATGTTCTGTAAATAGGAGCAGAAACAAATCATACTACATCCTGCTGTAAATTTCCTCTACTGCTGAAGTGTCTAGAGTAATAAATGCAGCAAGAATGGATTAATTCAAACAACAAGTTCTACCACAAGCTACCTGGCCATTAAGAAGGGGCACACTTGGCTGTCCTGACAAGGATGTAGATGACAGATGATGATGACACAGGACAAAACAACATGTCACTTAGGGTATGGCCTGACCCCCTTGTATCTGCAGGAGGTTGTTAGTCCTGGGGAGACTGGAGAAAGGAGCTGCCTTGATTCCTGTGCTGTAGACCACCCTCTCTGAACCATTTCTGCATCTCACAGGAAAGACTTGCCTACATTTATCATTCTCTACCATCCCTTGACCTCACTTTTTAAATGTCTATTGGGCACAAGAAAGGCAATTCCTGCTTTGTAGTGTCTGAATCCCTCTCATCTTGGATTTTTAGTCACTTTGGCTCTCTTTATATCTGCAGGGTGGAAACAGGGAGAATTGCTCTCAGATTCTTTGGACAGGTTCCCCCAAAAGAAGAAAGAAAGAAGTAAATTTAACAACAGTATTAATTTTTACTTGTGCTGAGGCTGAGAGAAGAGAGAAGCTGGCTGACAGGAGGCAATGTGCTGTGTCTGTTATCACATCTCACCCTAGGTTTGATGTAGCCAGCTGGCAAATACCAGCAACTCTCCTGAGTTCATAGCTCACCCTGTTTGCCTTGACATTTCTGGCAAGGAAAGGTAAAGACTTATCCCAGCTGCAATAACCTGTGAGGTCTCATTCTGCCTTCTTCTTAATTTGCCTGAAATTAAAGTCTCACTCAGCAGGAGCTTCTGCATTTTCACATGCCAGTGTTTCCCATCATTACTGCTGGCTGGGGGATCTGCAGGAGGAGGATGCTGTGGTAGATGGCACCTGTAGAGATCCATTCCCAGCTCTATAACTGCACACCAGTAGCCTCACACCTTGCACCTTCCTTTCTTCCCTCTTAAAACCTGACTTTGGTTTAACCTGGCTCCCTCCAAATGCAGGGAGGCTCAGAGATACTTTTTTTTCCCTGGCTCCCCCAAGCCCCTTTGGGCATCCCACCCTCTTTGGGCATCTACTTCTTCCCCAGCCTCCCACACCCTGCTGTGAGGTGCTGCAGCCTCCAAATGAGCAGCAGGCTGGACCCTGCTGTGAAGCTGGAGAGGCAGATGTGAGGATGCTCAAGGAGCTCCTGAAGAAAAGCTTTCCAAGTGGGTGTCTTGACTATGAGTCCTTCTAGAGGGACTTGCTATTTTAGCATGGAGGGCTGTGTGCTTTCATGACTGTTACCCTTCTCTTACTGCTCACACCCTGCCATGCTCATGCTCTTTGCAGTTTGGAGTTGATGGGGATTGGGTTTTATTACTTGTTTGATATTAGCTGCTAGATAACATAGAGAAGCTTGACCTGAATTGCTGCCCAAGCATGGGAGATGTTGCTGCTGGGCAAAGGCTGTGTGAATAACACCCCTGGCTCTAAAGAAGCTGATGCTGACAGTGGGTTTCCTTTGAACTATCAGTCCATTTCAGCTTCAGACACCTTCTCACAAAGCCCTTAACTTCATCATTAATTTTGAAGTCTTTGGGCCTGGTTTTCTTCTCCTGCCAGCCTTACCCTGAGGTGACAATGGAATGATTTTCCTATTGATTCTTATATAGCACAGTGAGACAAGAATCTCATTTCCAACTGAACCTAGAATATATATCAAAGCAAAAAAACCCACAAAAAACAAAAACAAAAAAGAAATGAGCCCAAACTGAGAGACCTTTTGCAAGGCAGTGGAAATATAAGGCACACCTGATACAAACTTGGATGGAGTTGTTGGGAAACTGCTTTCATTGCAGTGGCCTTTGGTCCCAGGGCATAATGGCATGGCATTTGGTCTTAGCACATGAAGCCTTATTAAAAATATGTAATATTGGGCTGGTATTTTAAGTACTGATACAAGAAGCAGTGCTGAGGTCTGAAGAAGATTTTTATCTAATTTGAAATAGATATCAGGAAAAAAAATCTGCAATTTTAGTAATCTACATTTTCAATTTGAATCAACATTTAGTGTTCAGGGTCCCAGGAGGTGTGTGAGTTACTGATGAGTGGGTTTAAATGTCTTTGCTAAAGTATTTTGTGATTTATATCTCTGAGTCCCTTCAAAGCAGTCCATTGTCAGGCTTGGGTTAAGTGTTTGTAGCTCTGCAGTCATGTCTAATGGATCAGGAGGTGTGGCTCCTAAAATGTAGTTGCAAGCCTTCCCACCTTCATGTGGTGGGGCTTGGAGCCTTTGTCAAACCCAGCATTTCCTGAGTTGGTGTTGGCATTGCAGTTGTAAAAGAGAAGAAACATCTCTTAATGCTGCCTGCATGAGAAGCTAGGCTGCTGGAGTGATGGGCTTGCAACCCAAATTTCTGGAGGGCACAAAAAGTCTGCATTCAGAATAAAGCAATGCTGTTCTCATTGCTAGTTGTAAGCAGGTTTGGGACATGGCAGAACAGAGAGGTGAGGGCAAATGATGAGAATATGCATCTCCTGACCTTTTCAGGTCTCAAGTGATGTTTAGGGCAGGCACTGAATAGGCATGACCCCAAAGCCTGCTGAAATGAGGGAGCGTTTGTGAGGATGTCACTTGCTTGTGGCCAAGGATGAGTAATGGAGGAGAAGACAAATTCAGTGTTTGCCTAAGGCACACTGAGGTGGTGGAGCTGGGCTGGCAGTCAATGTGGTCTGAGGACTTCATCTGGGAGAACTTTTCCATTGGCTCTCAACTCCTGACCCAAGCAGCCTGTGGCTAACTGGCCCTTGCTCTCCAAGGGAATGGCCATCATGTCAAAGTTTCAGCTGAGTGCAGGACATTTGCTGCTTCAGCCCCCAAACCTTACTTTAAAAAAGAGCAGACCTTTTCTCCTGTCATCCCCCCAGCTGTGCTGTCAGCTCCACTCCTGAAGGCACTCTGAACAGTTGATTTCGGCCACTTGCAAAATCAACGGCTGAGGAAAGTGTCATTGACACTGGGAGCTAATTTGGCCTAAAATCCTTCAGGAGCCAGCCACCTCCAATAAGCAAGAGGCCAGAAGATGAGGCCCCCACCAATTCTGTAGTCCCTGTGATCTTGTCAGCACTTGAAAGCTACTGGGGGACAGGTACTGACCCAATCTGTGCATGCACACTCCTGTGTGCAGGAGCTAAAGAGGGACAGAGCCAAGAGTAAGCAAGTCACTGCTGGACCATACAGAGAGTTGAGCTTGACTGCTGCAGGACCAATGCCTTGTGAAGCCTTCTTTCTTTCTGCCTTGACAACCAAAAGAATTCATCTTTAGCAGCTGGCAATTTGCCTTCATAGACTTGAGAGGAAATTAAAAACAAATTAAAGAATACCCAAACAATCTGGCTCTCTTGCCAGCAGCCTAAGTTTCCTTAGGCTTTGCTCCAGTGCCTGCATTGTCTGTGCTGTGTGGTTCCCCCTGGAAGTTAGCTACTTTTATAATCTTGCCTCTTTTTAAGAATGTGACCTTTAGCTTTTGAGCTTCCATAATTGCTATTAATCTGTTCATAAAGGCAAAATAATAGAAAGGGCAAAATGATAAGCTGGTCTGCCTGACCTCAGGCTTTGACCCCAGTACTTTCTCTTCTAAAAATGTGTTGTTCCCCTTGGGAATGCTAACCTCTGCCTGGAGGACAGCTGCTGGGAGCACACAGCTCCTCCTGTGTGCATCCATTTCAGCCTTGTGTCAAGACAAACAGGCTTCCTCTTGTTTCTAATTAGGCTTTGGTGTCCAACCCTTCTCACTGCCTTTTTGACCTACTATTTGTATTCAGTAGCCACAGTCATCCTCTGGCTCAAAGTCCCTCACCCAAGAGGCCTCTCCATGTAGCACATTCCCTGGAGCTGTGCCTAGGGTGTAGCTTTATTATTCAAAACCTCAGGCTCACTCAATGCAAGATGATAGTCCTGTGATCAAAGCTGGCCCTAAACTGCCTTGTACTTTCTTGTGTGCCTTGCAATTTCAGAGCAAACATACTTTCAAACTCCAGATATTTGAGTGATGGGAAATTGGTTTTTCAACCCTTTTCAAGTAGTTTCACTCTGCCACTGTACTTCTCCTGAGTGGGATCCAGACCAGTCTGTGTTCACAGAGTAGCCCCACTTTTGCAAACACCTTGTCTTATAATGTGGTACAAAGAGAACAGATACTGAAGAGAAAGCTGTAAGGCAGGAGCAAAATTCCTTTCCTCCAGTCTTAGCCCTGCATACCATGAAAGCATCTTTCCAGCACCTAATGCTTGAATAATTCTCCTCTTTAATGCCTGAAAGCTCTGCTCACCTCTGCCTTGCTGGCTGACTGAACTCACACTGCCTGCATCTCCTTCCAGGATAACAGCCAGGAAATTATTACAGTGCAATTTAAAGACCATAAACTAGAGGCTGAGCAGATGGCAGGGCACATCTCCTCCCCATGAGCAGCCTATGTCACCGTGGCACTGCTTCAGCACACGCTGAGCCACGCTCACAGAGTCCAGGAAAGAAGCCTCATCAGTGGAGAAGATGTCTCTGTCACAGCAACATCCCAGCAGCACAGACCTTACAACTGTGACAAAGAATTTGGGCATTGGCAAGAAGCTTTTGTGACAATGAGCTTTAAATACCTGCTGCTAAGATAATCACCATAATCTGTCTGCCAGCTTTTTCCTAATATGCATTTTCTAATTCATTGTGGGAGGCAAAAATCCTCTGACTGGTGGAATGAAGACGTGGCACAGTGGCTGGAATTTACTTTGTTAAACAACTGGAAGGAGCAGCTATCAAAAGCTGGAAATCCTTCCCAAAACAGAAGAGCTGCCTTCACAGATTAGGTCTTCAGAAAAAAAAAACAAACCAAATGAGAAATGAGTGTTTTCATAGAAAGGAATTCCTGATGTGAGGGATCCTCAGGTCTGGGAAAGGACTTAAAAAAGGCAGTGGCCCAAGTTGCAGGATTTGCTGTGGTTCTGTTCTCCTTCTGCCCTTAGTGGAGGGGATCTTAGCCTCTTCCTCTCATTAACTGCTCTGTGGGCTGCTGTGCCTTGTTAGGACAAGGTGCTGGAATAGCCATTATGGGCATTCCTGGTATCCCAGAGAGGATGGTTGTGAGCAGATTGGTTTACCTTTTATCTAACTGGGAAACCCAAGCAATGCTCTGTCATGTATTGGCCATTGGTGCAGCAGTCAAGATGATCTCCCTTAAGCTTTCAGCATTAATTCCAAACCACCCATGTCCTATGAGCAGCATTTTGCTGAAGAAGGCTGTGTGTTAGCTATTAATCAGTAACACAGTTGGGTATATTTGATCCACAGGTGCACACTGTGGTGTGAGAATTGTCATTGTTCCTTTCTGCTAGTGGTGCTAGAGCAAAAGAAGGATCTGGGATTCAGAAATTTCTTGATAGAATGGAGTCATTAGTTTGACAGGAAAATATCTTCTCAAAACAATGAGGGAAACTCTCCATCTAACTGAGCCACTGAGCCCTAACAGTAGGGCCAGCAGGTGAGTAATGTGCACTGAGAGAAGCATGGCTGTCTAGAAAGCATTCTTTACACAGTTTATTTTCAGTTAATGAAGATGATTGCTTTATTCTTTCACACTCAAAGTCTCTCTTTTTTTCCCCTGCCTGAGATGAGAGAGAGTGGCAGGGAGCAAGAGCAACTTGTCAACCTGCTGCCCAGGTGGCAGCTCAGGACCTTGGTCCAGCAGCAGAGCCTGGCCTGCATGAGCCCTTCCCATGCAGATTTGGGTAGTGCATGAAAAACACCTTTTATTTGTTCCCCTTTAGGTGAAATCTGTTGCCATTTCACCCTGTTCCCTTGTGACTATGTCTGTGCCCTGCAGAGGCTGTACTGGGCACCCCTCAGAGGCAGACACTCCCAGAGCTGGGACTGGCAGCTCCCTCCTCCCCTCTGGAAAAGGCCCTTTCAAGGACATTTTCAAGGCACGTTTGCAGAGGCTTACAGTGCTGCTTGCTGTTCATGCTGAGGAATAAATTGGATTTGACTATCTGCAGCTGCTTTTGGCACCTTTCACTAGTGCAGAAATTCCCATGGTGATCTGTGGAAAAAAAAATCACCACCACAAATCTTTTCATTTCCTAAGAAATATTCCTGGGCAAGTTGTCACCTCTGCTACAGGCTGCCTGAGCTTAACCAATTGCTCTGTTGATTCAACAGGGAGCATTAGAGTTTGCACTTTGCATTTCTAAGAACTGAATTTGCTAAATGGAGCACTTCCCACTGCCAGGGATGGAGTTGTGCTGTCCTTTCTGTTTTTCTTTCCTACAGCCAGAAGCCATTCCTACTTGTATCATAGAGCTTTTTAGCCCTGTTGAATCTGGCTTAGTGTTTCTCCAGGGATGGAGGAAGGATTGCTAATAGCTTTCCAAGCCACTTTAGTCTCCCTCTTCATAAAGCAAACTCTCAGCAAAACAGTCTCAAGTAAAGGTCTTTGTCCTGGATGACTTTTTGCTAAATAAATTAGCAATGCTCTAGCTAGCAAAACCTCTTATCCCCTGTGGATGTGTTCAGGCTTCCTGGTACACTACAGCAGGGGCAGGACAGAGAGAAGGTGAGAAATGCTAAGAGAGGAGTTGGGTCACATTTAAACCTTAGTGCAGCCAATACCCAACATGTATGCTTAGACATGCCAGGGAGATAAAGAACTCTTTTGACCTGAGTCAGACAAAGCTGAGACTCTGAAACTGGTCTCTCTTTGTTTCTCTCTCACAGGAGAACAGAGGGAATAAGCTGTCAATCTTCAGAGAATGAGTTGACTTTGCCTTTCAAGAAGAACATTTGTTTCTTCTACATGAAATATATTAATTGTGTTTTCCACAGCAATCTTAGTTCCTGCAAATATGTGTGCTAGGGTTTGTTAAATTTCCTTTTTAACTCTTCTGTGGAAGTTGTATGCTGTAAGGTCATGCAAAAGGGAGCAGGTGCATGTGAAAACTTGCCAGAAATGACTCCAGACTAGACTTTAAAAAACCAAACCAAACCAAAAAACCAACCAACAATTAACCAACCAACCAAAACCAACCAAAAAACCCCCCACCTTTTTCTTATTCTTGTCATCCAGTGAAATGAATCTTTAGATGACAGATGCTGGGCTCTGCCAGGCATCTCATCTTGTCTTGAGGTTACTGACAGTCTGAAAGAAATGGCTCATCTGAGTCAACAGCCAGCACCTCCAATTGGGTTTGTCTTCAGTGCTAATTTCATTTCTCTGCTCACTTTTCTTGGAATCTGAGCACACACACTGACCTGATAAATAACTGAAGCTGGCAATAAAGAGAAAGGCAAGTTCTACACTTCAGAGGTCAAGCTAGTCTCCAAAATGTATTGGCCTGAACTGAGAACAAATTCAACACTACCAAAAGTCAAATGAATGTTTAGTCACCTGAGAAAATACCATTAGAAGCTGAAATGAGCTCTCATTATTTTTTCCCCATTTTATTTCATTAATTTCTCCTTGGTGTCTGCTGCAAACCTAAAAACAGGGGCATTAGTCAGGGGATACTTCAGAGGCACCCTTGAGGCAGAAGCCAGGTTCTAAGGTGTAAATCAGAGCTGGTGGCTCTTAAAATGGATGGAATTGCTTGCATTAGGCCTTCAGGATGCATATTTTCATTTACTTGATGTATTCCTATTGTTTAAGCTGTGATGTGAGGTGGCACAGAAGCAATGGGGCCAGGCTGATGAGGAAGTTCATAGTGAGCTGTCAGGGCAGACAATCTCATTGCAAAGGGACCTTTTCCTCAGGGCTCTTGATGAGGGCAGTGCAGCAGAAAGCTAAGTGAATGATTGAAAAGGAACCTAAAAAAAAAAAAGAAAGAACAAAGACACCTGGGGAAATAAGCAGGTAAATGATCTGAGGGGAAATAAGCAGGTAAATGATCTGACACACTGCTAGGCACCAAAGCTTTGGATCACCTAGAGCAACTGGCTGCAGAACTGGGCAGTATCAGATCTCTTTCTGGAAGTGAGATTGTGATCCTTTGCTGGAGGTGAGGAGGATGCCTCAGCTCCTTATTCTGCTCCACACAGGAGCTGATTTGCCTCCAGAGGCTTCCCCTTCCCATAAGAGCTGACCCCTTCCTTCTCTGCCCAGCCTGTGAGATGCTGGTGCCTTGTATCCTGCAAGAGCCTCTCTATGCCTACATGCTTTGAACATGTGAATGCAAAGGCTGGCAGCTACCACAGTGTTTCTGACAGCCAAAACTGTTTGGTTTGGGATCCAAAAGGTGGCTAGTAGATGATTTTTTTCCTAGCATTACTGATTACACATTCTCAAGTCAGTGTGTCATCAGCATCCTAGGAAGAGCACCCTGGGTAAGGCACCTTGGCAGTAACAATGTGTTTTCTTGGTAGATATGTTGCCTTCTGGGGAAATAATGGACCCAGCAGGGCCAAATGCTGCTCTAATGGTGTGTCCAAGACATCCTCTTGCAATTTCTATCATGGAAATTCCAAAAACCACATTTATTTTGCAAAATATTGAAAGAAAGGAAGGAGTGACAGTGAAGATGTATATTAGCATGGAGAGGGGAAGAGTGGAGAACCTTTTATGTGTCCCCCTGTGTCTCTAAGATCTCAGCTGTGTCTTACCCCACTTGATATGTGTTTTGTTATGAGCCTTACCTGCTCATGAGAACTTTTCTACTTAGTTTAAGTGCAGTTATGGAGTTCATTAAGAGCAGCTGCATAGCTTAGGTCTATATGCAAAGGATGAAGTATTTCCTGTCCTGTAGGTGTTAATTATCATAGAAATGTCTACAAAAGAAAACTTCCCCTAATTTGGGTTTGAGATGACAAAAGTAATGCTGAAAGGTTGACTTGTATGTTAGTGTAGGACATGGAAATGGGTGGACACATCAGTAATGCCTTTGAGTTTCTGTGCTCCAGAAACACATGTACCTCATAGCAGAGCTGTTAGCAAGCTGTAATGAAGCTGACTTACCACTTAAACTGATTTTTTTCCACCCATAGAAGATAGTGTATGTGTTTTACAGTAAGTTCCATTCAACCAGCTCACTGAAGGGAGTCTTACTGTACTTTTTTGGCTTCTGTTTATCCACTTGTGCTGCTTTTGCAATGGGAAATCCTTTGGTGCAAGTTTCCTTTAAATTTCCAGTGCAAAATTCCCAAACAAGAATCCCCCAGTGACTTTTATTCCTGTTTCCCCAGGTGATATCATGGTTCTTTTCTATATTCACATCAGTTGCCAGAGTTGGTATATTTTTAGTGATGGCTATGTCTCTGTTCTTCCATTGATCAGGTTTCCAGCTCATGTATGCCTTCCCTGGTACTGAGAGGTTTCTCTCCTCAAGGAGCTGGAGGATTTCTGTGCCAGTGATGCATCTGGGAGCTGTAGCCCAGTTCCAGAGGCCAGGCTGAAGAAAAGAGTGAGAGCAGAAGGTATGCAGCTCTATGGGCACAGCCATGGGCAGGTATGGCAGTTTGTGGAAGTCTTTCTTTTTGAAGTCTTGTGGATTTTTCTTTTAAGGCATATCCCCTTTTTTTCATTCATTTTGGAATGCTAACAATTGCAAATTTATCAGGCATCTTCCTTTCTGACCAGCTGAAGACAGAGGTCAGCAAGAGTTTTGGGCTCTTTCCCTGGTTCCCCTATCCAGGGGTCAAAGCTCTATGAAAGCAAATCCCTTTCTAGTACAAAATATCCACTTTTAAGGTTGAAAAGAAACTATTTTCTGGAGGAGGCAGGTTTGATGAGTTGCAGTTGTAATGAGATTTAGTCAAGGGCTAACTTGGGCCAACTCTTCCTAAGTGCACACAATATAAGAGATGCAAATGCAGCATACATTGCTTGGCTGTTTGAGGAGGAGGGTTGGCCCTGGCATAAAAACAAGCAAGTGGATAAATCTGAGAGCTAATGTGATATCCTAGGCACAACTCCATGTATCAATAGAAGAAATGGTACTCCAAAGGCTGCTTCTCAGATTTTAATAAAGTTGTGCCCAAGCAGATTACATTTGGGCTTATAGCACAATATTTCATTTTCCTCAGTTTGTGGAATCTTTCCTAATAATCCATCTGTGGGGGCATTTTGTGGTGGCAAACACATCTGAGGTCACTCAGTCAAGTGACATTGGGAAAAAAAAAAGGTAACAAGGAATTTAAAGTGCTGCTGGTAGGTGGTGGCAATAGCTCATCTTGTAAACAAGCTGTTACTGAAAAACCAAAATCCTGGTGCTGTGTGTGGCAATTATGACAACTGGAAGTGTTAGCTCAGCTCCACCTCATCAATGCCATCAGCAGGCAGATGGCTTTGGGATAACCCCAGGCAGACTGGCCATGCCTGTTCCAATAGTAAAGATAACAGTTGTTTTTTACCTCTCCCTGTCTCTAACACAGCCCATACCAGTCCAATATCCTGTTGGATAACTGGTAATAAATCTCTAGAAATCAATCACTCAGAAGAAATTCCTAGTTCTCATTGAACCCTTTTTCTTGATCTTATGGTTTGCTGTAGCATTTGTGGGGCTGCATCAAGTACTGGGCTCTTAATCCAGCCATGCCTTGTCACCAGATTCCCTGGAAGCTGAAGACAAAAGAGATGCTTAAATGATGTTGATTTGGTTTTCCTTCCAATATTTAGATCCTGTGTTGTGTTTACTGACAACCAACCAACCCTTGCAGTGGTGGGAAAACTGTCTGCCTGTCCCTCAGCTTAGCTTCTATAGCAGTGACACCACTCCCACTTGCATAAGGACAGTGCAGCAGCATAGGCAACCCAGCAAGGAAAAAAATGTAGCCCTGAGAACTCCTGTTGCTGCCTCTGGGATGGCAAAATGGGCCATTAGTCTTATAAGCTGAAAGCTCAGAGCTGGCCATTGCTGCTTTACCTGCAAGTGTGCAGAACAGAGTAGAAAATGTCATTACTTTCATGTTAGGGGAGCAAAAATGTGCAAATCATGGCATGTGCAGCAGTTTTTTAACTCTCTTGGGGACAAAATAGATGTGCAGAAGCTTTCCTATAGTTTATTTGCTGGGGAGTTCAAATTTCATGGAGAAACAAACAAAAAAAGCTCACAGAAATGAATGTGTTGGTTAAACTCCTCTAAAGGATTTAACTGTCTGAGGTTCTTGTGTGGCACATTTGCAATAGGCAGTTCAGTGGAAGAGTGGCTCAGGGTAAAACCTTTTGGTGGGCAGAAGGATGGATTAATTACTTGCACCTTGTATTTACTTGGTGGTTTACAGAGTCAGATTGTCATCCTAATTGATGAATGCAATAGTCAAGGTCTTTGTATACACTCTAATCTTGAAGCTGGGTGGTAAAATGATAGGTTTCACATCATCTAGAAAGTCAGTGGCAGTGTTAGGGCTGGCCCCAGAGTTGCCAGAGGCACTTAGGGGCTTGTTCCTGCTCCACTTTGCTGTTGATGGACACTTGTATGGCTGCAGTTTAAGTAGGGCAGTTTTCCAAGAACAGGTAAGTTCTTTCTGTCTGCCTGATGAAGCAGAATATGGAGAAGGAATAATGAAGAATTATTCTCATCACCAGAAATGTTGAATTCAGCTGAAAGAGTCAATAGCTGGTAGCCACTGACACAGGGAGCTAAACCCAGAGTGCCAAATAGCCCCCAACAGTTGAAGTTCTCTTTGTGGCCACTTTGAGAGCAGTCTGCACTCTTGACTGTATTAAGCAGCTGTGAGCAATGAACAAACTTCTAAGAATTAGTATGCTTTTTGGAGGGACAGTTAATGAGCTGAAGAGAAGCTAAATTTGCTTGATGAAGAGCTTGACCCAAAAGTATGGCATCTCTGATGCAGCTCACAGCTGGAGCTACAGGACCTGTGTGTTTTACTTTGATATAAGCTGTCTCCTGCATATTTCAGTGTTATGGCAGATTTCTGGCCCTTCCAACAGGAGGTGAACAGTTAGCTAATGACAGTCAGCAGAATGGAAACAGTGGAGTTAAGTCCTGGAGCTGTTTCACTGCAGTCAAGCTACAGCAAGATTAAAAAGGGGATTGAACTTGTAATTGAACTAGCAAAAACATCCTGAAGGCTGATGTTAGCAAATTTTGGAAGGGAATTAGGTATGTCATCCTCCAGGTTGTAAAGTAAACTTTATTAGTGGCTTGGTTGAAACTGTCTTGGAATGAGAAAATTGTCTCCAGTGTCCCTGCTGCATCCTCTCTCTGATGGAGCTGGAGTTGTTAGGTGTCCTGTGGCAGGGCCTAAGCAAGCTAGAGTCTTGCTCCATTTTGGCAGTTCTCATGGACCTTTTAAGACTTGTAGACACTTCCAGCACAGCCATGGTGGAGACATGTCCAGCAGAGTATGATGGAGAGGCTACTTGCCTATTCCCATGGCAGTTTGGTAATAATTAGATTTTCCTGAGGTGTCTGGGGCTGGTCACTAGCTGCTTGACTTGGTTTGCTAACCCCACACAGAGATTCCTGTGGGGTTTTCAGCCTTATTGTGCTTAGAACTAAACCAGTCTGGGAGAAGAATTTAATTTTCTGTATATTTGCTTATGTCTGCCCTGGTGTTTAGAAGGAAATGGCTGCCCATCACTTGCACATAAAACCCAGAGAGAGCAGACCAACAAACAAGCTGTGTGACATCAAGCCAAGGAAGCTCCCTCCCTGCATCTGCAGCATATGAGGGGGGATGTAGCATAGCCATGGGAATACTTGTCTGCAAGTTAGTAAGCAGGATCAAGGAAGGATTGTTTCATTGTAGAAAGATGTGTATGTAGCATTTGTGGGCTGCTGAGGCAATCAGATGCCAAGATGAAAATGTACTAAGCCTCTGCATTAGCCCTGAGTGGAAATGCAGCCCTGGGAACTGGGAAATGGTGTATTAAAGAGCAGAAAACAGATTGACAGGGAGTTCTCAGGCAGGAGTGTTTGGTGCTGGTCAACATGCAGGCAGCTAGAGAAGGAAAAGCTGCATGAGGAAGGGTGAGAAAAGCTGTTCCAGAGGAAGGGATTTAGTTGTTAAACTAGGGCCAGAACCAAGTCAAAATATTTTTTTCATATTAAAAAGAAAACAAACAACAAAAACAAGCCCAAAAAACCAACCCCAAACAAACAAAAGCCCCCAAACCCTAATTCTGAGCAAATAAAGCATCAATTTCCCTGAATTTTACATGACATCCAAAAAGGAACTCAGTAATGGCATTGGTTGCCATGGTGTTTAAAGGTGCAGCTCCACAGACACTTCAAATAAGAGGAGATGCTTTTATCTGCCTTTGTGGCTGGGTTCATTTTCATCTGCTAGAATTATTAATTTAGCTTGCTTTCATTTTTCTAGATTGGCAGGATCATAAAAGGGCCTGATCCTGCCATCTTAATACAGACTGGGCTCTTTTGGACTCCAGAGGAAGAAAGATTAGACACAAGCTGAATTTGCCAAGAGATGTAGAAGGGAATGTTGCAGCCCTGGCCTTGCAGAGATGAACACAGAAACTCTGCTGATGGCACACAGGTCTATTTAAACAGAGAACTGGGCAGAGAAACACTCACCAGGCTCTGGGGTGTGAAGATGTGTGGAAATTCCACACACAGGAGGTGCTGTGTCCTGTTAACCCAGGCACTGATGTTCTCCCAGCTCTGTTGGGAGGGACTGCAGCAGTTGCAAGATGTGCTTTTGTGTCCTCCCAGCTTTTGCCTTTCTTTTGCCAGAGCAGTAGTGTCACCAGCTGGGTTGGGAGACCTTGGTGGAGCAGATAAACCTCTCCCTTCACTTCACTCACCTTCAGACCTGTGCTGTGTTGAACACCCCTGTGCAAACAGGCTTCTGAGCTCACTCCTTTTACATGTCTTTTGTGGCACTGGGAATGCCACAGATATTGACCAAAGAAAAAGGTTGCTAAGTGGATGCAACCTGCAGTTGATTTCCCCAATTTCTAGCAGGCACTTTGATCTGACTTTCAAAGTGCTGAACGCTTGGCTTCTCCCCCAGCCTTCAGCAGCTCCTGCTGGGCAATTGCTGCCCCTGATAGCAACACTGAGTGAATGCTAAAATCACCACTCCTGTGCTCTGTTGACAGTAGCAGCCCCATGCCCAGGAAGAGCCTGGAACTTTGTTTAGAGTTTATTGATCCTATGCCTTACCACCTTTGTATCTCCCTGGCTTTGCTCCCTCTGTCCCCTTGTATTTTGGCAATATTGGCATTGCATCTTTGAACACAAATACCTCTTTCCTGTATTTGACCTTTCTTAAAACACAGGAGCAACCTGCAAGAGGAAAAATTAGAAACTGATGATGTGAGATGATTCAGCCTTGTGTAACTCTGCCCTGGCTGCCATTTGAAATGTGATCAATAAATACATTTATCATGTTTTCTCTCCAAATATTAGTTGTCACATAATCTGCAATGAAACCACATTCAGAGTCTCAAGATCTTTCCCAGCACCCTCTCCATGCTTTCTCTTATTGATTTTTTAGTTTGTTCCCCTTAGAAGCATGAGCCAGGAACCCTCTGTTATTAAAAGCAGTCCCAGTGGCACACACCTTTCATTTCCTTTGGACTACATTAATTGCCTGACAGCTAAAAGGGATCTGGGTTTTTCAGTCTTCAGCACTGGACCACAAGAAATATTTACCAGCACCAGCAGATTTATAAAGATGCCACTGAGATGCCTTGAGACTAACAATCAGAAAGCACAGCAGAAAAACAACACTATTTTTCAAGGTTAAATGCTCAGAATGTTAAAAAGGAATGGCACATAACAAAGCCAAACAAAGCCTTGGATCCAGCCAAGTTTTTTTTCTCCAGTTGTCTCACATGGAAGGTGCTGCTGGTTAGAAATGATTGCACAGTGTCACACACACAACAATTAGAAATTTAATAAAGGAGCTTTCATTTTGATTTGGTTTTGGTTCTGGAGTTCAAATATCTGTTAGAATCAACCCCCATCCCTCTCTTGCAGATTTTTTTCTTCATGCATGCCTTGCTCTGTGTCTTTATAAGACTCACTTAGCTAAGAATGGCTGAATGATACTATATAAAGAGCAGCTAACACGAAGGAGGGAATGTCCAGGCTGATGTTAGCAATCTGGAGCTCAAACATGTTCTGCATGACTTTGAAAAAGTCATTTAGCCTCCCCCTACTCTGCTTCTGAGATGTGAAGTGCAGGTAACAGCACTTTTTGCTCACCGAGGGCCAGGAGGAGAACTGCTTTTGAAGGTACTTGGGTACTATAGCAACCAGACCAGGGAAGGAGCTTTGACAGAGGAAATACCCTGCAGATATGTACTGGGAAGGCAAGGATACAAAATCTGCATGCTTACATACATCTTTGCAGCCCCCTTTTAATGACACAATTAATAAGCCTCATTCTTCTCCAGCCATGGCCACCACCTCCTGTGCATAAAAAGACCCATCACTGGCAGAGGTGCTGCCCTCCAGCCATAGATGTACCAGGGTCTTTTTCTCTGCCTTGAAGCAGTGACTGAGGTTCCCCATATATGATATGAAAATGTTCCCTGCCTTCAAGGGACTTCAGGTCTGCAAGGAAAAAAGTGAGATTTGAGCTTCAAGAAGTTCTTCTCCAGGGAGAGGAAAAATTCCACAGTGGCATAGCCTTCCATCAGTAACACTTGAGACATCCCTGACAGCCACTGCTGCCTTTCCAAGCCTCCCTTGAGATTTTCACTTCCCTTAGGAGCTGGGTTAAGCCTAGTCCATCTGTCCATAGGTTTTCTGAAAGGTGCTGTTTCTGCTATGGGGGAAGCTGGATGGAGATGAGCAACACAAAGCTGCTGTTTGCAGGTGGCCAATTCAGTTTGGAGAACTCAGCAGCTTCCTGAAATTGGTTTGCAGTAGGTAGGGGAGCCAGGTACCTGCAGCAGAGCAGAGAGCTGAGCTGAAAGGGGTTGCTAGCAGTTGAGCACAGCAGGGTGGCTGGTGCCAGCAGTGTTTGGAGCAGGGTCAGCACTCTACCACCTCCATTAGACAGGACAGAGCAGTTGGTGGCAAGGAATTTTACACTCTAGTTAATATCTATGCTATCTTCTTGTATGTAGGGGAAGCTGAGGTGTATATCTTGACTATTTTAGGTAAATATCTCATTGTTATGAATTAGTAATACCTAGAGAGGCTTGGAAGTTTGGATTCAACTCCTATACAGGCTGTGGAGAAGCAGCATGGTCTCAGTTTCTCAATCTATTTCCAAAGTGAGTTATGAAAATGAATTAAGACCATTTTTATTTCTTGTCTCAACAACATAATGTGGTTTTAACTGGTCTGGTGTAAATCAATATCTCTGTGTTATTCTTTCTGAGCCCTGTTTGACAGATGGGGTCTAACCATGCAGTAGTTTTAGGCCCAGCAGGAAGTGGAAATTCTTATTTTGAGATCCCAAGCTGATTTCTTTTTAATGTGTATAAGGTATTTTTAGACTGAGATCCTTGCTTTAGAAATAGCAGGGGTTATTTCAGAAGTGGATGCTTGGTATTTCTCAGTTGCTCTATGTGCCTGACCTTCTCTTGCCAACATGGCATTGGAAGAGCTGGTTTATTTTTCCAGCCCCTGAAGTGCTGGATTGCAGATCTTATTAATCTTCTGTGGTTATATCACATTGTGACTCCAGGTTTACTCTTGTGTAAGGAAGATAGAAGGAAGATTTTCAGTTTTCAATGCACTAGAACATCACACCTGTTACTATTTCTTGTTTTCCTCCCTCTGCCTTTCAAGTGGGAAGGCAGCTCTCTACCTTGGAAAGGTGTCATTGTCCCTGTGGGCCTTCAAAGTCCATCAAAGCCTAAGGCTGGAGGCAGTAATCCTGCTTTATCCTTTTCTTTTTAACCCCTAAAAAGAATAAATCATGTGAATCATTACTCATGTGAATCTGCAGTGCTCATTTTGTTGTTCTTAAGTCTCTGCTTTCCCTGCTTTTGATGATTCAACTCAAAACTGTTATCACATGTTCACTTTCAGGGGGACTCAAATTCTTCTCTAATCCTACCTCCAGCTAACAAAATGCTTTGAACCTTTGGAATGGAGAACATGTGTGTGTGTGCATGTCTGCATAGGTTGACCTGCTTGAGGGCTCCTTCCTTCAGGCTTTGCCTTATCTGTTTGCAGATTCATTTAAGGTGGTGGTAGAAGGATTATACCCAGTGATTTTTTGGCTGCAAATGCTCAACTCATCTCTAAATTGGTGATGTCTCAGCAGTGGATGAAGGAATTGAGCCATTACTTTTACAGATACCCTTCAATACTGTATATTTAACCCATAATTTAGTGCTAAAACAACTTGCTTCCTTGACCAAGTACCCCTGGGGAGCAGGAATGGTATCTGTGTTCGTGGAGCTCTTTTCATTTTGGTGTTTTTTTATTCACTTGATCTGTTAATCCCAAATCACAAGATAGATTGATGAACCCCTGTATATTGGGGGAGGATGGGGAGGAAAGGCTATATGACTTTTGCACAGCTCCAAGGCTTGGACTGGACAAGTCTCTACCTTTGAGGTATCGTTTTCACCTTGAATATAACAGTCTAAGTGGCTAGTTATGAGCCCTTTTGCAGTTCTCAGCAGCAGATACCTTCATCCCCTTTCTTTTAATCTGTACAGGACTGTGGGAGAAAAGAAGGGGAAATCATTAGAGGTGGGGGAGATGCCCAGTGGAGGACAGGAATTGTCAGCTGTGTTACAGCAATAGGTGCAGTGATGAGAGAAGGAGCAGTGAGGCCCTTGAGGAGCTCAGGAGACTTCCACAAACAAACCCCCAGGAGTTATTCATGCAGTGAATTTTCTTTCCTTTAGGAAAACCAGGGAAAGGTAAGAGATTAACTCACCTCTCTGTGAGAGGAACAAAGATCCAGGGAGAAGAAACTTGGTCTCCCATGAGGAAACCATTCTTCCCATTCAGTTGCAAACCCAATAAGGATCTGACTGACTGAATTTGAAGAAACCAGCTAATAAAATCTAAAATAAATGAGATTACTGAATCAAATCATAGAATGCAAAATATTTATGTAATTGTATAATTCAAAGCTGTTGCAATATTAATGAATTTTATAATACAATGATTAAACACAGGATTCATTTCCATTTGGCAAATGTGCCTAAGCCTTTAATCTAGCAGGGTATTACAACCCAGGGAAATTTTGTTAAGCCTTTCTGTGAAAGGATTTGATTTAAAAAAACCCCCACAACTGCAAACCCCTTCCTGTTCAAAGCCCTCATCATCACTCCTAGTTTCCTTTAGTTTGCTTCTTCCTATTGTTTCTGGTTCACCTACTGAAGATAACTTTTATCTTCCTGAAGATAAAATGAGACAATATGCAACAAAGAAGGCACACTGAGCAGTGAGGAACCAAGGATATAGTTCAACACAGCTGAAGTCCAATTGCCTAAAGCAGTCTTTTATTCAAATCCTGCCTTTTCTTTTCCTGAGTGATCTAGGCTCTTGTAGAAAGTGTTTTGCCTCTGAAAAATCTTGCTGTTCACAGGGAACTGTTTGAGAAGCAAGGTCCTACTCAATGGCAGGAAGAGTGGCAAAAAGTAGCCCCAGGAGAATGAGAAAAATCTTAACTGCATCCTCATTTATCTCAACTCCTATTTATTTAGGGTGTGTTTATACATCCCAAAGAGCCAAACAGAAGCCAAGTAGTGGGTTGGGTTTTTTTTTTTCCTATGAGTTTTTGGATCATTTTCTTTTCAACAGCTAAAGAAAGAAATGATGTTCAAACACCTATGTGTTTCTTTTGATCATCAGGAAAGTTGCAGAACTTCAGTCCAGGCCAAAGAAAATTGATTACTCCTATTTTCTACTTTCTGGTAACTAATCTTGGCTCCTTGGAGCCTTGCTTTATGTTGTTCTACAGAGCTTTTGTGCTGTTGTAAATCACTGCTGTTGTCAAGATGGAAAAGGTTTGAGTTTTCATCCATCCTTAATGCTCAATAGTGCAAGGATGTTGGCTTGGCTCTGAACACTCTTTGCTTGATCCTGGCAAGAAAAAGGGCAGATTTCTTGACTGTAGCCTTTACATTAGCATTGTGCAGGTTGCTGTTTAATGTCCTGTGGTGATGGCAAGGCTAGAAGGTTGCCCAGCCCAGTAAGTACCCATCCTGTTGTTTCTGTTTGAATCTTCTCCTGGTCAAGCCACAAAACTGGACCTGTGTGGGCACTGGAGATGCTGTGATAAACAGCTCAGGGATGCCTGTCCTAAGCAAGGCAGGTGGTTTTGCTGGTTGAGTGTCCCTTGCTCATCTTCCTCTCTGTGGAGCTGTGATGCAGGGCCTCCTCAATGGGCAGCTCTGCCTCCTGCTCTGTCCCCACATCTTCTCCCTTTCTCCTATGCAATGTAGAAATGATGGGCACAGCAGTGCTGGGTCACAAAAGAAGAGCCTGTCACATCTGATTCAGTTTTGCAGGCACCAAGCTGTAGGAAGCAGGCATTTACCATTCTGCTGATGAGTAAACTGTCATGTCAATGGCCCTGATAAAGTTTTCTGTCTCAAAAAGCTATTCCACCAGTAGAGGCATCTCCCCTGGTTACTGGAAAGCAGAGAAGAAGGAACTATGAGAATTTATGTCTTAACTGTGGGAAGTCTGAGAGAGAGGCCTCTGAAACAAGTAACAGCCTCAAACACAGCAGCCACTTTCTCCATGCACAAATGTTCAAGTTAGATGTTTGCTTTCCCACCTCCATTTTGCATCAGAAAAGTTTTTGTAGATTCCTGTCATTGTTTTGCACTGTTTCTCCCTGTGCAGTCCTGCCTGGGTTTGTATTCTCTCCCAAAACAGCAATCCCCTCAGGTGAGCAGTGTGGTTGACAACCTGTGGCCATGTGTGCTGTTAAGGTGCAGCAGAGGAGAAAAGGTAAAGTGGGAGAAGAACTTGAGGTGGCAGCTGGTGGTTTGAAAGGAATCAGAACACAGTGTGGAGATGGGGGTAAACTTGAAGAGAAGCCTAAAAACAGCTGTCCAAAAGGGGATGTGCTCTGTGTGTCCTCTCTTTCCCCATGGGTTGTCTTATCCTTGCTGAAATACTCCTTAGCATCCTATTTGGCTGGCAGTACCTTTGTGTGTTCACAGCTGGAAACACTGGCCATAAATCTCTGCTATATAAATGCTCTTCTTGTGTGTGACACTTCTGGCAGCCAAATGGCATTCAGTTGTGCACAGGGCTGTGGATGGAGCAGAAATGCAGTGAGGGAGAAAAACCATAAATGTTCACAGCCTGAGCTGCCTTTATAGGTATTGTGCTGAGCTCTCCTGGAAGCTCTAATGTATCCTCATGCCTGATGCTAGCTTGGAGCCGAATTATGCATCTTGAGAGTTAGCATCTGACACAGAATTTACACCTTCTCAGTATCCAGAAAGCATGTGCTATAAGGACAAATGCAATTTCACTGTAAACATGCCCCAGCCTCATTTGGAATGGGGATAGAGCACCTTCAGGATGAATTGCATTGTGCTGCTCCATTGAGGTGTTAAACTGTTTGATGAGCATTTCAAAGCTGAAACCCTGCAACTGATTAGTAACAGTACACATACATCATGTACCCTACCCTGTCAGCAGCAAAGCTGTTGGAGGGCTTCAGGGAGTGCCAGCTGCTCCTTCCTGGAGTGCAGCTCTACCACCTGAAACTCCTCAACTTACAGCTTCTTCTTCCTATTGCTTAGATTTAAGAATAACTCAGAGTTTGAGTGCTCAGGTTTGAGATGGCCTCTGATGTTCAGACATGCATTTCTCCTCAAAGGATGAGTTCCCATGGCTTTCTGAACATGGAGTTGCTGATATTTCCTAACCATGGGAACATCTAAGCACACAAGTCACTTTGGAAAACACTGGCTCTTAGCCAGCCCTCCCTAGAGTCCTGATAAAACGACTGTTTAGTATTTCTTTCACCCCAAAGCTTCCTGAGGAGATACAGTTAAGTTTAGCAGTACCATGTCTTTGTTACCTGCTATGAAGGAGGGATTTCTTCCTCCTTGTGTTTTGTCCAAACCAGAACAGCCTGGAAGAGCCAACAGGTTTGGCCAGGAGAAGAAGATCTCAGGGGATTAGAAGGAGCAGTGACACCCAACCACCTCTTGGCACTTAAGCAGAGAAGTGACATCCAGTCTCCTTTCCTGGAGGAGAAGTAAAACTGAATATCAACAACTACTTGCATGAACACAGTGCTCTGTGAGACAGAAGCAGGACTTGCAGGTGGTGAACTTCCAGCCACTACAGGCAGCTGCTGCAGTGACAGTGGTTTTAACATGTGGGTTCCCTTATTTTCACTCTATCTGATGATATTCCTTGAGTACCCTCATCTGCAGGGCAACCCTAAGAGATTTGCCAGTGTGCTGCAAACACTGCACTTTCTGTTAAGTGAGGGCACTCTGGGGGCTCCAACCCTTTTGACTGCCAGTGATAGACAACCTTATCAGTTCTCCTTCCACTACATGCCCTGGCTGGCTGGATGCACCACAGAGGAGATAGAAAATACTTTGCTGTAAAGAGAAACAATTAAAGCATTTTTAGAACAGTGAATTGAATGTTTTTCACAGCTGGCAGTTCTTATTTATGACAAGCAATAATTCCCTTGGCCAAAAATAAAATGACTCCAAAAAGGAAAAATAAAGTATTTTAAAAGGGAATTTGGTGCCCTCAGTGTTACAAGTTGGATTCTTCAGGCACTGGGTAGCTTCAAGCAACTGGACACTAAAGATGCTGAGATGGACTGGGTCTGCAACAAGGTACTGCTCCTACTTGGTGATGCCAGACTTAGAGGTGCAGCTATACACAGCCCAGGTAAGGACTGCAATAACTGGAGGTTCTGCTTGTGGTTTGGTTTTTTGTTGTGTTGTGTTTTGGTTTTGTGGGGGATTTGGTTTGGGTTGGGTTGGGATTTTTGGGAGGGGGAGGATTCTTGTGGTTTTATTCTGTTGTTTTTTAGTTCTAAGAACTCTACTTTACATGTGAGAATAAAGTTTCTCAAAGCAGGCTGAGCACCCCTACATCAATGTGAGTACTTTGGAAAGTGTCACCTTGATCCATGTCTGTCCTGTGCAACTGCAAAGCTCTCCTCAACTTTCTGGTCTCAACAGTGTCCTGGATCTTTCCTGAAAGCAGGTCAGGGCAAAATCTGAGCCTACCCAGTGAAAAGGAAGCCCACATCTCTGGCCAGATCCCTGACTGCCCCAAAGCTTGGCTGTAACAGGTCTGTACTTCTAGGAGAATGCTATCTCTAGCTTCCCTAGCTGGTAAAGGCAATGTAAGTAGGATGAAGAGAGATGAAGAGCTCTGTGCCTGGCTAGAAAGGGATTCTTCTTACCTAGCCCCTGTGCAAGAAAGCTATAGGACTATATCCTGAAGACCAGCTCTCATCTGGTGGGAGGAACTGTAGGTACAAACAAGTGCAACTGTGAGCAGAGCCATCACCTGCTACTGAACTGCAAATTCTGTGCAGTGCCACTCACTTCTCACTGGTGATCATGCAGCATAGGCTCAGTTTGGGAGCAACTTGGGCCATCTACCTGGAATGTTCAGGTGTAAAAAAGCATGTGCTATACAGTAGTGTATAGATCCCTAGGCTAGAGAGGGTAATAATTAGAGAAACTCCTGAAATGGAAAGAACTAGACACTGACATAATGCATTACCTTCCAAGCATGTGTTTTGTGTTAAAGAAATTTATGAGGTGTGTTTGGAGCTAATGGATACTTCTCAGTCACTGCCCTGCAAATCTATGTTGGAATTCAAAAGACTTGAGCTCTTATGGCTTCATACAGATTTTTTTTTCTCCTGCACTACTTTTACCATCTATGATTTTCCTGAAGAAATTCAAAGACAAAAATCTCATGGCCTTTGAATTTTGGGCTCCACAGAGTCACAGTTTCTGTGGATGGTTTCCCAGTTGGCTAGGTTCTGGGAGTCCTGTTCAAAATCTAACACTTTTTTAAAGTATCCTGGCCAATTCTTTTATTAAAAAGTTTCCCAGTGAATCACCCAACAAAGTTTACAGCCAACAACAAGCAGAGAGGCAGATTGCTGTGCAGGGTGGAGGCAAACTTGCTCCAGATCTTTCTTTGAGCTTGCCACAGGTTTTTTTTTTGTCTATTTGAGTGGAAGGACAAAATTTACCAAGATACATTGTAAATAGTAGCTATGGAACTAATAAAGGTCTTTTCCTTTCTGATAAACACTCTGTCTTTGCACAGAGAATGTCCTATAGCCCATTTTAAATGGCCCATAAGGATTTCATCCATGGGTTCCACATAACCTTGATTTGGGAAGAAAGGATCCTCTGAGTCCTTGCAAAGGAAGACAGAAAATAACAGCCAGGAGAGTCCTGCAAACACAGGACTGCTCAAGATGTGCCTCTGCTTTGTGGCTGGAAAGCCTGTGTATCTGGGTATCACCAGGCTGACTTGCCTTCCAGTCTCTGCTGTGTCTTCCAGTGCACAGGCTTGAATGCAAAGCAGTGGGAGAGGACAAAGCAAAAGGAAAAGATCAGTGTTTATTGCCAGTTGGCCATGGCAGCTGGGTTGATAGCATCTAAGAAGTGGCTGGCATGATGTGAGCACCCAGTGAGGTGTTTGGCTGATCTTTTCTTTCAGCTGAATTATCCTCTGCAGAGATCCTGCCTCTGATGCTGCCATGTGACATTCTGGGCAGGATTTCAAGACAAATAAATAAATAGAAACAGTAAGAATTCCCTTGCACTGTTCTCTCAGCTGTGAGATTTTGGGAACCCTTGATGCACATTTCTTCTAGGTCTTCACTTGTGCAAGTGCCTGTACTGGGAAGATGAGAAACTAGAAGAGGGCTGTAGAGAAAAAGGGCAGTGAAGCTTGCCATTAGATCTTGCACAGGCAAAGCCCAAAGCACCCTGGTTTCACACCAGTGTTAGCAAACTCATAATAGCAAATAGTTGCCTGGAGTCTAAGACCCTTTGGGCTCTTTAAAAGGAAGTCAGCAGGACATTCCATATGATGTAACTAACATGTTTTATGTGCTTTCCTGGGCTGAGGTCTCTCATCACTGCTTGCTGCTGCTACTTTGGAGATTTTCTGGCTCTCTCTGTTCCATTGTACAACTAACTGCTGCTGAAAAAGCCATTTCACTGATAGTCTATAGGGGCTGTTCTTGGAAGAGCAATGAGTCATATATGTGAGGAAACTGGATTGTTTACCCTTCTCTCCACCTGACTGCTGTGGGGTCACACAGGGACACCTGCCTTTGGGTTCCAGTGCTCAGGAGACATATTCTCCTCAGACATCTCATGCTAAAGTCAAAGCAGAGCTGTGCCTGCTCCTATTAGCTGAGGATTCAGACTTTTTAATGAACATAAGCAATAACTTCAGACCTCATGCTGCCTCATTCTACCAGCACATGGTTTATTATGCCAAAGTGTGCTTAGTATCTCCCTAAAGGTAGCCACACAATGACTTCTACTGTTGAGGTGCAAAACCTTGAGCCTGGTAAAGAGAAGTCTGAGGCAGATTTTGGAAGAGCTTCCTTAAGCTAGAGAGCAAAAAAACTAGCACTGAAGGTGATTGTGTGTGCATGAGCTCTGGGGCTCATGTGTTTTTGCTGAGAAAGTAGAGGGGAGGAAGGCTGCCATGGGGAGGTCATGCATGGGTGGAGCAGGGAGAGGATTGCCTGGCAGCAGAGATGCAGCTTGTGCCAAATCAGCAGTGACTCGAATTAGGCTTTACTGCTGACTCCATCCTGACCTGTGAATGTGGTGGTGTTGCAAAAGGAAGATAGCAGCCAGCTGCTTTAGGAATCACCTTGCCAGAGGAGAGACTGTGAAAGAGTTGTATTTATAGTTCAAGAACTAGCTGGTGTGTGCAGATCTGCTATCATGGCTTAATCTACTGCACTGGGGTTTTCCTATTTTGCTTAACAAAATCTTTTTTGTGCTAGACTGGCTGCTATTTGGGTGTGGGGAAAGTAAATCCCTACACATTCCAGAGAGACTTTTTCAACTTCACAGGTTTCTGGATGAAGACCTGAGCCAGTGATACTGCTTGAAGCTTTTAGGAACATGACCTTTTGGCAGTCAGTCAGTCAGGTCTTGGCAGAAGACTTGCAGTTGCTTTATCTCAGAAGACTTTCATGTTAAGTATGTCAAAATTAACTACACTTTTTAATTTATTGTTTTTTGTTCTGTTTGGCCTTGATTTTTAATTCTTTCCAAGTAAGATTTTTTTTAGCTTCTGGCTAGCAAAGACTCTTGGGTAGTTATTTGATTACCAGTTAAATACAGTATCTCCTGTAGAATACATAAAGATGGTTTATACCTGATCTAAATATCTATCATCTTTCTCTCTTGCTACTGCCTTGCTAGGGCTTGTTTCTGTCACTGTATGATTTGCTGTGCATTTCAGAGCCAATACTAATAGTTCATCAAGAATCACAAAAGCACAAGTACACAAGTGATGATGCAGGCTGGCAGCTCTCTTGTTTAGGGAAAGGAGCATTGTGAGGCTGGTGCTAGGATCTGACACTCCTTTTTGGCCCCCTGTTTCTCCTGATGCAAGTGCCCATATCTCTGCTGGATCTGGTCTTCATTTAGGGCAGACATGCCTAGTTGTGGGGTAGAATTTGAAATGATTAGAGGAAGGTCACCTGCCTTCTACCTGGCTGCACAATCCACTTCCAGCTGTTGGAAGGGAGAAAGTCATGTGTTGACAAATACCAGCACTATTTTAGAGCACATTGTAAGATAAACCCTAAGCAATATTTGCTATTTTCTTTTCTGCTATCCCGGGCACAGCTCTGTGCCTGGAATATGTATCAAGAACAATTCCTCTGTTTACAGTTTAAACATGAGCTATAGAGTCCTTAGTCCAACTCTCAGTTTCCTGGGAAAAAGGTTTGCAACAACCATCTATTATTTTGGCTGAAGAAAACAAGTAAACTCTTACCCACAGATGAAATTAAGCATTCTTTGCTAGCAATTGGGGAATGGTTTTGGTGATAATAAGTGTTGGTTTGTGATTTAATAGGTCATTATCTACTTTGCCTATAATCACAAAGTAATAAATAACTATTGGCAAGATGGATAATAGCTAGGTGTGAGAGGCATGAAAAAGATAAAGCCATAGGCACAAACACATTTTATTCATAGGAAATGTGTTCTAGCCACAAAATGGGATCTAAACTTATAAGAGAGCAGGTTTTTATTGGATGCCTCTGATTTGGGGGATGGCTAACTATGTTCACAAGAACTACTTGTCTTTCTAGTTTATAAGGAGTTTTTTGGACACATGACAGAAGAATCCCTTTCTGAAGAGTTCTTTCCATATCTCATGGACCCAGACTCATGGTCTCATGGACTTAGACTTCCCTCTGAAACCCCACACCAGCTTTTGGGGCCCAATTACTCAAAAATCACCAATGTTTCACTGTTCACTTGCTGCACCACTCAACATTTGCTGCAGCTCCTGTGAGTTGTACTGACTTCTGGGGCACAAGGTCAAGTTCCTCATCCCCTCCTTTCTTGTGATGTATTCTTCAGTTCATGTCAAACAAATAATGGCCTCCTGTATCCTCTTTTATCTTCCCAGCAACTCTCATTTCCTTCTGTCTTTCTGTGCAATGTAATAGTTCTAGTATTGCCTCATTTCTGTCATGAATTCATCCTGCTGGTTTTGATTATCCCTAGACAGGCTGTGCAGAGCTCCAGGCTTGCTTCTTAGTGTGCAAGAAAGTCCAGGAGAAATTGAAATCCAAGCTTGCCAGCAAACTTCTCTGGGCTTGGGAAGGGAGAGTGGCATGGCCATGGTGCACATCACCAACTCTTGAGCTCACCACTTATTTCTTCTGTGTCTAAGCCCAGAAAACAAAGATGCAGGCAAAGTGTAGATGCCTTTGCAGTGGTCTGGGTTTGGAAATGTGAGAATACATTTGTGCAGTTCTGAGCCTGACATCAAGGTCACACAGAGGAAGCCTGTGGCTGTTGTTGAAATGTTGGGGATTAATCAAGAGGATTGACTTGAAGTCTCTCTCCTTTTCCTTCTCACAAAGGTTCAAAGAGAAAACGTCTTTGCATATTTTAAGGAGGTGAGGAGATGTGGGGAGGAGTGAGGTGCCTGCAAAAGTGCCAGTGGTTGTTTGTTGACTCTGAGATAGAGAGAAACAAAGAGAACTCTTTCCTGCTTCTCACCAGCCTCCTCCATTTCCAATGCATTAGCTTTAGATCAGCTATCTTGAAGAACAAATTGTGCTCAGGGAAAAGAGATTAAAATTGTGAAGCAGTTTCCTTTCCTATCAACAAGACTGACAGGAAAAATGACAAAATGCTTGTGGGAATGATTAAGGAGTGTGAATGTTCTCATTCATGTCATGTTGTACATTGGCTAATTTATACCTATTTGTTTTCATACCAATCTGGCAAATTTCAGGCAAGAATCTGCCAGGACTCAATGGGAGAAGCAGCCCTCTCTATTCTCTTGGAAATGAATAATAAGTATTTACTGTGTTTTGTTTGGATTTTAATGACATGTGTAATGAGGGAGGGATATCAGGAGTGGAAACAGCCAGTGAGAAGCCAGGCTCACAGCAGGACTCTGAAGACCTGGGACCTCTTGCTGCCTCTGCTGTTGGCCTGCTGGGTGACCGACCTTGGTCAATCACTGCACCCTCCTCTGTGCCTCCATCTGGGCAGTGGAAATCCTGACACTTGCCAGCTCTGCAAGCTAGCTAGACTGAGAAGCAGGACTGGCCAGAAACCAGGAATTCTGCTCTGTGAAGAACTGCAAGGTCAAGTGTTTCAACTTCTTCTAGAGGAAAAGGAGGAGATGAAACCTCTGAAAGTCTCCCAGAGGGGAGAAAGGCAGAGTCAGGGCCTCTTTGCCTTCCACACCTGATGTAAGCACTCTTGAGTGTTGGCTTTCTAGGGATTCCTTCCATTCTTTCTCTCTTTCCTCCTTTCTTCTTCCCTGTCTCTAAAGAAATGCTAAGCTTCTTATACCCTGGCTACTTTGTCCTGAGCCATACAAGAGTTAATGACTGCAAACTGTGCCTTAGGTGTAACCATTCATTCACCTGCCAGGACAACTCTCTCCTTGCTTGTCTTTTAGCCACTCCATGTTTCAATGCACCAGTAACTGATGCTTTCATTTTCCACTGTTATTCTTTCCTCCTTTGCCACTGATCTGCAAATGCAAGACTTTCACCTTATGCTTTGGCTTCTTGGATTTCAGGTTTCCCTCATTATTTGGCAACATTTCCACAGCTCATCCTAAACATCCTCTGATTTCTTCAGCTGTCATTCTATTGCTTTTCCCATACCAGGGAGGGAGTTGCTTAAAGCTGCACTAATTCTGCTGGTGCCAGTGAATTGACTTTGCCATTAAACACAAAAAAGGGAGGGGGGAAACAGAGAAAAGATTCTGGCCTGATCACCTGGCTTCTCAGATGCCCAAATCCTCTTTATTTCCAGGTCTTTGGAGATTTGGCCTTTAATGCTTCAACACCTTGTAGATGTGCTGATATAATTAGTATACAGCTTTAGATTTTTTCCCAGTCTTTCCTTGTAAAGTAGCATCTCCAGCTCCTCAATCACTTCTGGTACTGGTTTTATCTCCTTTGCATGCCAACCTGAACTTCTTGGCAAGGTTGTTGCCTTCTAGGTTTTTCAGCCTGAGTGTCAGGAAGACAGCATGGCCAAGAATAGACTGGGAAGTGTGGCTCTTGC
Organism: Galbula dea; assembly: GCA_013399015.1. Taxonomy (NCBI): domain Eukaryota; kingdom Metazoa; phylum Chordata; class Aves; order Piciformes; family Galbulidae; genus Galbula; species Galbula dea. The sequence goes on from VWZX01008184.1 coordinate 656,079, forward strand.
TAGTCTCTTCCTACAAGAAGAAAATGAAATTCAAGGAGAAGAAACATTTGCTCTCCAGCAGAACTTGCTTACTGTCATGGGACAGGGAGGAGACAATAAAATGTCTGTGAAATAGCAGTGGGGAAGTGAAGAAGTGTGTGATAGGGGAGCTCAAGAGAGATGCCATGCAGATGGTACATCATCCCAGCAAATACCCTATTTTCCTGTCTGAATCCATTGATTTGAGCTGAGAAATGTGTTGTATCTAATCTGTGCAGTCCTCTTTCTCAGAGATCCTTTGACAATGCATCTCATCTTGTGAATCAAATTGCATCTGCATATTCAGTGGCTGGGGCTTCACACTGCTGAAGCATTTCCAGGTTGCAGGAAGGCTGAAGCACTGCATGGGACAGGACACTTCCTACCATGACCAATACTTCTTCCAAAAGGAGAGATTTGTCTTCATGGTTAGCCAGGCTCAGTCTCACAGCAACTATGCAGGTGGGGTACTTTGTGCTGGGGGCCTGGTGGAGCTCAACAGCAATCAGAATCTCATAGAGAATCCAAGGAAGGGCTGACAGGGGCCCAGGGAGCCTGGAAGGGGTGCAATCACCAGCACAGTGGAGCAAGGTGACCACTTTCCTCAGTGGAAAGTTTCCCCTTTCCAAGGGACTTAAACCTGAGAGAAATGCTTGGTCAAATGATGGAACTTCTCCATCTCCCTAAACCACTCTCTGGTGAGTGTTAAATTGGTTGGTTGGTTGGGGTTGGGCTTTTGGATGGGTTTGGTTTTGTGTGTGTGTGGGTTGGTTGGATGGTTGGTTGGTTTGTTTGTTGTTTGGTTTGGTTTTTCTCCATTCAGTGGCTTTCCTTTGGTGCAAGGTATGTCTGATATGACTGTGTCCTACTCTGGTGGTGAATGGAACATCAGCCAAGCACTTTCTGTGGAACCAGAGGCAGAAATAACCCAGCTGGTGTATAGGAAAGGGGTGAAGAGGAGCCTTGGTCTCAGAGAGCTGATGACTTCATTTACTGCAACAGCTTTGCAGTCTTTCTGTTTGGTCTGACCCTTCTCCAGCTTGGTGCACCACAGGAGTTACCAGGCAGAGGAATCCACATGGTCAGTGTAAGGGAAAGGAGATTAAGGGACAGGATCTGTGGAATTTAACCATGTTCTTCTGGAAGAAGAAGTGATGTAAAGAGACAAATGAGGGCATATGCTGTGTGTGTTTATCTTCAGAAGCCTGTGGTAGGTGTGCCAGGAAGCTGTTGTTCAGCAATTAACAATAAAGGCAGACAGCAATTAACCACATGTCTTCTGAGTGGTAGTGTAAGTAATTTGTATTTAACCTTCATGATTCATGAACCACTTTAATTCTGGGAACTAGGGAGAAAGAGAAGGGAAATCTTAGAACCTGGTGTCACCCTGTGAAAAGTGATCAGACTTTGGCTGTCAGTCATGAAAAAACTTATAATAAACAAAATAAATATAATAAATAAATAAAAATATACATATTTCCCCCCCATTATTGGCAAATGAAAGATAATAATTTACCATATATCCATGTGGATACACACACATGTATTTGTTGGATGACAACAGAGTTCTGTTTCTGGGAATTTCATGTTTCATTGCCTTTCAGATCTGTTCTGCACTGAAAGCAGGGGAAGACTTCTCACTGGTGTCATTGGCTGTTGCATGGCAAAATCATCACCACCAGAGAGACAAGCTCTGAAAGGTAAGGTTTTTCCCCATGTGTTTTTGAAAATATTAGACTTACTTGAGAAAATCAACCTTTCTAGGACTCAGTTATTGAAAGGAATGGGATGGTACACTCAGACTGATGCAAATAAGCCTGTTCTGGTGCCACATCCTCTTCAGGGATAGTGGAATTGCCAGATAGCCCTCAGGAAGAAATGGGATTGGAACAAGTGTAGGGCTTGATCTCTTCTTTAAAATATCCTGGCCACAGGGGAAGAAGAGCAAGAAAACCAAAGAATGTCTGTGTTGCTCTCTGTTAAAGAGGAAATAAGTACTGCATCCTGATGAAATACTCTGGAAGATCACTTTGTCTTTTCCCCTGAACCTGGAGTCCTGTCACAGAGCTTGTTCCTTGGTGGAATGAGGTTTAGCAACCAGTTTGTCTCATTATAGGAAAACAGATACAGTTTGGACAGTTTTCCATTGATCATCAGATAAATTTGGGCTTTACTGTAATGAACTGGCTCCAAAATGTGTACTGGAATATTGATTTTTTGGGTGAATTAATAAAACCTTGTTTTCAGGTTTTCATAGATTAATACTTAGCTCCAAGCTGCTCAGCATGGGGATAGAGAATATCCTGGTAGTAAAATGCAGTTTTGTTTTGATAACAGATGAAGCCACTGGCAATTAGGGGGCAGATTGTTTGAAAGGGTACCAAGGGAGAGGCAGTAAGTGCCTTTAGTGGTTGTTTCAGTACAAGGCATTAGAATTGCCAGCTTAAAAAGAATCCAACAACTCCAGAGTTTTGGGGACTATGATTTTTTTCTGTGCCTAAAAGAGTACTTTTAGAAAACCTGATGAAGACAAGGTGTTTTGGAAGGGAAAGAATCACCTTTTTAAAATAAAAAGAAATCATTTAAATGTGTGTCTCTGGCTCTGAAAAAGTCTCACTGAGCTTTGGAATCCAAAGCTTCTTTAACACTTTAATCTGCTTTCCCCTGGCTGTCCTGGTTTCCCTTGGGAACTCTCAACTTTTCCAGGAGGATCTTTTCCAAAGGGGAATTTTCTTTTACATCCACCTAATACCTGTGTCATAGATCATTTTGGATGTTCCAGAGGGAGATGAAAAGAGGTCACAATACTGTAAGAGGAGCTGAAGGAGGAGAGAAGTGATGTGAGCTGAAGAGTGTCAGCCTTGTCAGCCCCTTTGGTGGGAGGCAGCACAGCAGTAAGCTGAGCATGTCACAAACTTTGACTGGCAGAAACAAGAATGTGCTAGGAAAGTTGTGGTCACCCTGGGAAGTCCTCTGTGCTTCTGGTTACCTTTGAGCTCCCAGGCTCTGGCCCAGGTGGGTGAAGTGCAGGGATTGTCAATTGGCATCAGTGGGAACAGTATTTCCAGCTGTACCTGGTGCAGAAGTGTCTGCACTCCAGTGTTCTGGAGCAAACAGAAAAGCCAATGTATCCTGTGATCCTGTAGCTGACTGTGATTGTTCAGCTCTGCTAATGGCCATTCTGATGTCAGCTGGAATGCTGGAGTAGCTGCACTGCTTTCAGAGTTAATCCTCACTTGTTCAACTGAGAGCCACATCAAGGCCATCATCTCCACTGCTGAGCAGTCACAAACACAACAAATAAATAGCCATTAGTACAGCTTCAAGAAATGTGTTTGATTAGTTATTATGGCTATGCTATGAAAAGGTCTGTACCAGAGCATTTCTCTAGGGAACAGCTTGCACTTGAAATGTAAATCAAATTCAGGATTGTCAGAAGGGTTAGGACAGTCTTTGGTGCTGGTTGAGAAACAGACAGCAGATTGAACCTTGACCTCTGGCTGTTTGGGCACTAATCAAGTCCTCAATCCACATTTTAACTGGAAGGCATTAAGGGAAGGTGAGCAAGAGGGGATGAACCTTTGTTCTGTGTATACTTCAGGCAAGAGAGGGAAACCTTGAGTGTCCTTTGACTGTGAGCAGCATTTGCTGGATCTGGAGGCTAGGAGTGTGAAGGTGAATATATCTCTTGTTCCTCAAGCTCAAAAGACATCATGCATTGGGTGTTTTATCAACACAAGGTGTTTTGCAGGCCTGGAAGAAGCATAGCTAAGCACAGCCCAGCAGGCAGAGCGTGCAGCTGAGCTCTGAGGAGGGATTTGGTTTGCAGTCACAGGATTGCCTGTGAAATGCTTCTTGATCAGAACAGAAATATTTAATCAGGCCTGTCTCCTGTAACTGTCATGTAGAGAAAACAAGGCTCCAAATTGGATTTGTGTGATCAATGGACAGGAAAGACCACTTTATCCACCTTAGCAGAGCTGACTTACAAAACTAGGGCTTGGTGACAGCAAGGTGTCTGTATTCTGGCAGGACTGACTCTCTCCTGTCCAGGGACATGAGCTGTTCTGGAACCATACCCTGATCATTGTTACAGTTTAGCCACCATTTATACCTTCTTGTATGTCAATTGAAAAGCAGGTGCTGAGTTCAGAAACAATAGGATTCTTCTTACTGCAAAATCAAAGGAAGAATTTGCACTGATTTCTGAAGGCAAGTGTCATATCCTAGTAGTCAGATACACAGCAATATTTGGGTACCTGTAGGTAAATTTAGGAATTGATTCAGGTGCATAGTTTTTGGAAGGCAAGGACTGCAGTGGGGAGCATAGAGAAGGAACCTGACCCAAACAGAAAGGAGTTCAGGTCCTGAGCACAGCCTCTGCAGGCAGGTCTGGCACCACAAGGCCACTGTTACATAGATCCTCCAGACCTGACACTTCTCAGCTGCAAGCATTTGCAAAGCAGAAGCAGCACAGCAGGTCTTGCTGAGTCTAATGGCACAGTAAATCCAGTAAATAAATAAGTGACATGCCCCAGAGAAGGTGGGAGTTATGTCTGAAGCTTGTGTCTTACAGAGCACTGGCAGAATCTTCTGAAGACTTTTAGTTACCTTGATGGGTAAGGAAACTATTTTCTACTGTTCTCTCTCTATATACTAGCAATGGACTTGCAAAAGAGGGACTGTGTGCAGCTGGCCACAGTCTGGCTGTCTCCCCACCAGCCTGAAAGAGGTTGATGGGATGGAGGGTGCAGCTGTTGGAACCCCTGCCCTCCAGCATGAAGGTCTGTAGGATCCATTTGGAGAGGAAGACAGCTGAAGCCAGGGATGAGAGGGAAAAAAAGAGGTTATGGGCACCAAATGGCAAGCCTAGCAGCATCAGCCTCTGCTAATGGCCTGGTTGCCTGTTCCCTGAAATCCTTTTCAATGTAATATTCTAGCAATTAATGAACCTGCTTAAAAACAAGAAACAAAAAGCCAAAACCCCCAAACCCAGAGATTGGGATCTACAGCAACAATTCCTTGCTGCAGGAAATGGAGCTTTTCTGAATAACACCATTCTCTGTCATGCCTAATCAAACTAATTAAAGAACAATAGCACACTTATTAATGTAATTTATCTCTTGCCTGAGGTGAACTATATTTATGCTCCAGTTACTCAAACATTGCTGTTCTGTGTTTGAAGGAATGATGTTATTCAGTGTTATTTATGTTCCACAATATCAGGCAGTAATTGAACAAGTGCCTGGAAAGTTGGATGTTTCCTATTTCATAAAAGCTCCTTCAGTGTACAGGTTGGGCTAGAACATGTCCTTCTCTGAATTCCAGCTGAAGGTCTACAGGAGCCAAACCTTCCTCTGTAAACTTTCAGCATGTGTAGAACCTGTTTAACTCAAGGCACATGTTCACATCATTTAATGAATTGGGTAGGAGGCCAAATTTATTTCAGCTGAACAATCTGGCAGGGAGAAGTTAATGGGTGCTGAAGGAGGAAGTTAGTTAGATAGTTCTAGAGCTTAAAAGCACTTTAAAAATGCTAATTGAAATAAAATGGACTTAGTTTAAAAGATACCAATGGCTTCCACGAGGGGTGCCTCTGGTGTAGCTGCAGTTGCAGGGCTGATGGGCACAGTATCCACCCATCTTTCACATCAGCTGGAAGAAGCAGTTGAACATGATTTATGAAGCAGGACAGCCTGAGGCAATGAAACACATTGCCCAAAACTAACTGAGGGGTTTTCCTGGTGATTGCTTGCAAATTGTTGCTGCCTCCTTCATTAAAACTACCAAAAGACAGGAGAGAGAGAAAGGAGAGAAGCAGAGAGGTGTCATGGACCTGGCCTGAAAGAGGGCTGAGACAGTGCTCCTTAGTCTGTGTCTTGGGCAGATAGGATGGGCTCTTTCCTACAAGGACATGACTTTGCCTGCTTTGAGGGCAGCTGAAACGTCTGAAACCTGAGCTGGACTCAAGCTGCTTAGGTATGGAGTGTGCAGAGCCCTGGGAGAAGCTGGACTCACATTGCACAGGCACAGAGAAGACAGTGAGAAGCAAAACTGGGTGGGAAGGTGTCAAAATGAACATCTCCCCTCGAGCTGAAGCTCTTCCCAGTCTCTGAGCTGGAGGAACAATGACAGTCAACACTTTTCTGTGGGACAATGCCAGCTCTCCCCCAGCCCTTGCACTGGGCATTAGTGCAGTGAGTATGTGATTTAACTCAGGCTGGTTTAGAGAATTTCACAGCTAAATTTAAAGCACCAGTAAGTAGGATCATGTGTGGGGAACAGCACCATGCTACATCCTTTCCCAATGAATTTGGCTTATGTGTTTACTGTTTTCCCAGGTGGGGTCCTTAAAAAATGTCTACCAAGTAGACTCTAGTTTATAAATAGGAATTTTATTAAGAGTTTTGTGTAAATCTTTTCTACCCTGCTCCCAAGTTGACTTTGGCAGTTTGGAAACACTCCCAAGAACAAGGGGAAAAAGGAGGTTTTATCCTTTATGAATACATGAAACACAATTTTCCTTGTGTAGAGGTTGAATCCTTTTTGGGTTTCCCTAGAAGAGAAGAATGGCTCACATCCATTGATGAACTTCACCTCACCTCCATATTATTAACAAGTGCAGCCAGGTGAATCAGATTGCACCTGCCATTGAGGATAGAGATGTTGTTTAGAGGACAAAGCAGGACTGAGCTCCCAGCATGTTGTGTTTATGGCTTCAAAACCAAAGTACAGATTGGAGATTTGTCCCAGGTCAGAGTCTCCTTGGCAGCCTGCGCACTGTTGCATAGCAAAAGCTCCTGTATAAAAGTGCTGCAGTTTAACTCCAGTCAGCAGCTCAGCACCTCACAGCCACTGGCTCCCTCCCTGATCAATGGGGTGGGGGAGAGAATCAGAAGGGTGAAAGTAAGACATGTCAGTGAAGATGCAAAAAGTTTAATCATTGAAATAAAATATAACAACAATAAATGGTAATGAAAAAGAAAACAACATAAAAGAGAGAGAAATAAACTCCAAGAAAATCAGGTGATGCAAGTGAGAGAGAGTTTCTCACCACCAACTGACTGATGCCCAGCCTGCTCCTGAGCAGTGTTTCCCCCTTCTCCAAGCCAGCTTTCCCTCTAATTACTATGCTGAGCATGACATCATATGGTGTGGAATATCCCTTTGGTCAGTTGGGGTCAGCTGTCCTGGCTGTGTCCCCTCCCAGCATCTTGTGCACCATCAGCCTCCTGGCTGGCAGAGCATGAGAAGCTGAAGAGTCCTTGGCTTAGTGTAAGCACTGCTCAACAACAGCCAAAATATCAGTGTTATCAACACTGTTCTCATCCTAAATCCAAAACACAGGACTGTACCAACCTCTAGGAAGAAAATTGGCAGCAGCAGAGCTAAGATGCAGTAGTGCCCCTTGTCCTGGGGACTGTGAGGGCAAGTGTACAGGGCAGAGCAGATGCTCATCCTCCAGCATTTGTAAGCTGTATGGGAAACACCTTGCAGAAGAAAGGGGGTATCTGTCCCTTCCACTGTTTTATGGGGTACATAAAATAGTGCTCCCTGTACCTCCAGGGGCTTCAGTGATCAACAGGCCTTAATAAGTGACTTCTAAGTAGTGTGCCAGGACTTCTGGAGCCCCCAGCTGAAGCCATTCAGAGGGAGGAGTCCACTTGTCACACCTGTGGGTCATTACTTGGGAGAGGGAAGTGCTTACAAAAGGCACAAGCTCAGTTGGGTATGGTTGCTCCTAGAGAGAAGAGGAGAGTTCTACTGCTGAGATTTGGTGGTGAACATCTGTCTTTGGAAGCATGGCAGCAGAGGCTGGGACTGGCAGAGGTGAGTAATTGGGGGCTGTTGTGGTAAAAGTGTTATGTTAGGGGAAAAGAGGAGTAAGAGAAGGCTGAGGTGGGCCTGGTGGTGAACTGGGAAGGGAAGAGATTTGCTGTCTGGGCTTACTTGGTTGCCTGATGCTTGCCCATGAGAAGGAAGGGTCTGTCTGGGCAGCTTGATGCAAGACAGCTTGGGAAAGCTTTGTTTCTCTTGGTCCCTTCTGTTGCTGAGCTTGGCTTTCTGGAAGGCTGGAGTCTCATGTTGGTTTTTGCAGCTGGAGGATGTTTCCTTGCAAGGACATACTGTTTTCAGGTAGAAGCTCAGTGTTGTCCTCAGGGTTACTCAGCTCCCTGTAGATGCTGAGGAATGGCCAGATACTGGGGTTTGGGATGCTTTAGGCCTGAGGTTAGTGGCTGAAGCTTGAGTGTGACCTAGCTGTATAAGTAAGCAGTGTCTCCCTTCATGGCAGTGCACTGCTTTAGCTCTGCTGTTGTGCTCCTGCCTTTCCTCCTCTCAGGCTTTCATGATGAGAAATTTGAACCATGTGGGTGTGAAAGTGGTGCTGCTTGGTTTTGGGGGAAGGGTGTGGAGAAGGGTTGCAATCCTTGGTGCTGCTCTGAGCAAAAGGAAAACCAAGGAGAAAAACTTCTTTTTAATGATGCAGAGAATGCATTTTTTTCCAGTTGGTGTTGATGTTTCAGGTACCTGTCTTAGCCAAAACCAAAGCTTTAATAACAACTGACTAAAGGTTGCTCCACTTGTTTAGAACTGTTGCTGAAGGTTCAGTGATGATACAGCCTCTTGGCATAACTTAAATAAGATCTTACTGCCTACAGGAAACTTATTTCTGTCTCAGCATTGATGGTATCATCTGGGTACATAGCAGTGAGGGCTTTGAGAGGAAGTAGCCCCTCAGCACTGGTGCAAACCCTTGCCAGGAGGAGTGTAACTTGGGGGTGCTGTGGCAGGACAGGAGGTGCCATGCTCTGGATAAGACCCTTGGTGAGCTGCTCTGTTGTTTGCACTGGTTAAGTTTCCCATGGCATCTGGCATCACCAGGGTCATTAACCTTGATGTTCTGGCTAACCTCCAGCCTGCCTAATTAAATCCTGCCTGGGAAGCAGTATCTTCCCAATGAAGATTCAGGTGTGGAAATTTCCCTGCTCCCAGGCAGTGTTATCTGAAGGATGGTTTAGTGCTGAAGATAAAAACCTCTTTGATTCAGAAACCTCAACCTGGCTTTAGGGATGCTAACAGCAACCAGAGCCTTTAAAGCAATGGCTAAGCTCCTGAGCAGCCCCAGGTACAGCATGTGGCTCTTGCTCTCTTCTGCACATTTGTTCCATTGCTTTATTAATAACAAACCTCCTAAAATCCTTTTAAGCTCATTATTTGCAGCAAATAAAAAAATACTTCCCACAGAAAGGAAACAGATGGTCCTGAAATGTTAAAAGATTTTGTCTGAGCTGGATTTTTCAGCCCACTGTCTGGAACTTGTCTTGAATTGTAAAGGAGGCAAAGTTTAATGATGAGCTCTGCAATGAATGCTGTGTAACCAGGGGATTTTCACATGTTGGCTTCTCTGCATATCAGCATCACTAATTATTTTATGGTCTGTATATCCATACTGCAGGAAAATAACTCTGTTCCTACACTAGAATTGAGAAGTTTTGCTATTAAGCTGCAGCAGAACAAAGATTTGCATTATCAGGGCTGACCTAGCATCCTACCTGTGGATGGGCTCCTGATGGATGATTCCTACAGGCTTCCCAGCTACATTTCAGAGTGGAAGCTGGGCTGTGGCCAAAGAACCCCAGACTGCAGCTATCTCCTGTGTGTCCAGTACTGTAGCCTGCAGTCTCTGAGTATTTCTTAGTTCTCTGATCTTAATGCTGTACTTGAGAAAGCACAGGCTTCAAGCAGAAGCAGTGGTTATGGGTTTTCTCCACAGGAGCACCTCAGGAGGTTAATTCAATCTGTGTTACTCAGACTTCACAGTTCCTCCTGGCACATCATCTAGTTTTCATAGGCAGTGTCCTGCTTCCAGCTGAAGCACAATATGGTGCTTGAAAAGAAAATCACCTAGCTGCTGGTATGCAGATATTGTGCTCTGAGATGACCCATGGACATGCTTCCAGTCAGGTGGGTATGATCTCCCAAAATGAGGGAGAGGAGGAAGGAAAACCAGAGCCTGTACAAGCAGAGGAAGGGCTGTGTGGGGATGCATCAAGGACAGCATCTGTGGGGCAAATCCTAGTGTAATGAGAATAGTAAGAGTTTGTCAGGAGAGAGTTCATGAATCTAGGTTGTGGAAACCTCATCCCTGGAAGCTTTTAAGGCCAGGCTGGATGGGGCTGTGGGCAACCTGATCTAGTGGGAGGTGTCCCTGCCAGGCAGGGGGGTTGGAACTAGCTGATCTTCAAGGTCCCTTCCAACTCTGGCAATTCTAGGATTCTAATCTGACTTTTTTCTGACATGCTCAAGGTTCATGAGCAGATAAGATGTGAGTAAAGATGCTGCTCCTTACAGCCAGGCTGTTTAATGTTTTTGCTGAGTTCAATACTTGGGACCTCTGATGCTTTTCTGCCTGGTTGGGTGCTGGATGTCTTTGTGGCTGGACAGCAGCAAAAGGTGAATGGCATGCATCTGAAATGAAGCTCTAAATGGATAATTTCAGGAGATACAGCCTGTTGAATTTATGTTTGCACAACATCATTGAATAACAGGCTGGTAGCCAAACACCCATAAATAAAAAAGGCTGTTGAGTAAAGGGCTTTTAATTTGAAAATGAATGAAGTCCATGGAGGAGTTTTTATGTCATGTATTTTTGTAGAAATCTCTTATTTTTCTGCCTCAAATCTAGGACTTGGGTTTTCTCACTTCCTCCCCTCTTCCTTTCACAGGAAGACTGGAATAGCTGTAAAAAAGTGAGGCTTGTGGAGGAGGCATTCTCAGCTTCTTTTGAATAAGATGATGAAAGAAAAGGTCAAGCAAGGCTTCACTCATCAGGGTTTTCTCCTTTAGCTGAACTGAAACATAAAGTGAAAGGTATTTTTAAATATAATGAAAACTTCTGTTTCCTACAGCAAACAATTCAGAATGTAATCTCAGAAAATGGGGAGTGACAAGTTTCTGCCCTTGAAAATACTTGATGCTCCCCAGCCTGCTGCCTTCTCACCCCCAGGTCCAGCTAGCTCTGGTGTCACACTCAAGGGGATCAGTGAGAAGATGTCTCTCTCTCCTCCTTTAGGAGAGAAGTGTTTCTGGATGTTTTTTGTTATTGTTGTTGTTCCTGCTTGTTTGTTTTTTGTTTGGGGCATAGAAATCTCTGTTATTGCAAAATAAGCTAACATATCCTGATTTATCCTCAAGGAAAAGAAAAACCCAAACAAACTGGAGAGTATTAAATGTTGACCTAGCTGAGACCTTGAACTGCTCCTGTGTGTGTGCCCATGGCTGTGACTGCAGGCAGAGCTACAGTTGTGCTTGGAGCTGGGCTCTGGCAGGTTCTTTGGCTGCATCCTTTCTGCTCATCAGGGATCCAGCCTGGCACTCTACAAAGGCACCAGCATTGCTCAGACAGCTGTGGGTTGGGTTTGCTTTTCTCTGGTGTGTATTGGGGTGGTATTTTGTATGGACTGGCTTCACAGTTTGGCTGTTGGAGGGTTTTGGGTGATTCAGCTTCCATGCCTGGCTAGAGGGATTAGAGAGTCTCTTGTTTCCTCAGCTCATAAGCTGCTCCAGCTGCCCCAGTGCAGGGGCTGGTGGTGTGACATAGTGAGGAGTTTAGCCAGAGCCTTCAGTGGGGTCTCTGGGCTTAGTGTGTGCTTCTTTGCCAGGACTCAAACCACATTTTCCAGGGTGTCTGCTACCAAAACTACACCTGATTTTATGATTTCATTCACAGCAAGGGCACTCTTCTGCATACCCATTTCAGAGCCCTAATAATGTTCAACTGAGCATAATACATGGTCTCAGGAGGAGCCTAAACTCCTCTGGACAGCAGCTGCTGCTTGCCCCTCGAGCATATGAAGCAGGGAGGCTGAGTCTTTGCCACCTCCTGGTGCAGCCCTGCTGTGGTGGGGTGGGTGCTGGAGGGTGACTGCAGCCTTGCCTGGGCAGCCGTGGGTGAGCAAGATGAGAGGAGCAGTTCTCTTTCTTCCATGTGCTCTCCAAACCCCTGTGCCATAGACAGGGTCTTGAATCTGGTTCTTGGATCACCCCTGCAGGTATGTGTAATCCAGGGACATCAGTAAACTCTAGGGACCAGACTGATTTTTCTTGGCCACAGAAGCTTCAATCCCATATACTATGCTGACTGCAAAAGCCCTGCCCAGCCTGCTGGGGATGCACAGCCTCCAGCCCTTCCTCCCTCTGCCCCAGGCACTGAGTCCTCACCCAAATATTCAGCTCTGATTGCACACCTTGGCACAGTGCATGTGCTTTAACCTGCCTGCTAAGGGTGACTCCTGATTTGAGCTGACAGATAACAAGTACTTGCAAAGAACTAACCATCTGTCTTCCCCTGAGAAGGCTTGGGCTCCAGCAGGATCCTGCAGCCTGAGCTCAGGGGGGTCTGAGGTGCTGCTGAATGTCTGCCCAGGGAAATAAAGCCTTTGCAGGTGATGTGTTGGTGCCAGAATCTCTTTGAGCTACATCAAGTGTGACAGCCTGAAACAATGCCATCATCTGAAGGCTAATTTTCAGCTTAGCTATCTCTTCATCAGAGAAAATTTTGGTGAGGTAATAATCAGGTAGAAATCCTTCTAATTTGTTTCAAGAGAGTTTAAAAGTGCTTTTTAAAGTGGCTTTCTGTTGGGTTCTTTTTTGGTTTTGTTCTGTTCCTTTCAAGTGATCTGTAGCTTTTCTTATTACTGGAAACACCTTCCTCCTTGTAAAAAGTGAATAGTGAGATACTGTCCATCAAAGTTGATCATCTTTAGTCTCAGTGGTTATATTTTGAGTGGATTGCTTTGTGTTACTGTGTACTTTTTGTCCCCCTAGTCCTTATTCTGGCATCTTTATCCAGGGTGCAGTTGTTACCTTGCTTTGCAGGTGGTCCTAAGTCTCTGTATAGAGAGTCCTAGTGAAGTCTGTTTCCCTAAGTGCCCAGCTTTGCTGCTGGTGAGGTCAGCTCCACCTTCTCCACTCCATCTTTTGCTGTGAGTGTGTTAATGAAAGCTGTGTGCAGTCTTGGTGCTGCTGCAAGCACTCATCTGGTGTCCAGTCAGGAAGTGTTGGTGCCTGAACAGCAATACCGTATCCTCCCCATACTCAAGGCATCTCTTGTGGGCTTGCTTCTGTTCCTTATGCCCCTGAACAGCCCCACTGAAACCACTGCAGGAAGGGATGTTTCATCTCCAGTGGGTTTGAAAGACATTTTAAACTGCAGGGTGAAGTCTCAGCCCAAGCAGCTCTTCAGAATTTCCAGCAATTCTTGACTGTGCTTTGTACCCTTCCAAAAGATGGCTTTACACCTCCCCCTCACCACCACCAAGGAGTCTGCAAGCTCCCTTCAGACCTTCCCTGATGTAGATTAATGCACCAGGAATGGCATTTGATGAAAATACACCCAAGTTAACCAACCACCTTTCCTAACTGCAAAATTCAATGAAGCTGCTTGAGACAAATGTCCCCAACCCTTCCTGGTGGTATTTTTGTCTTGCATTTGGAGCTGTGATCTAAGATCACACAGAGCAGAGTTTCTCTACCAACCTTGCTGCAGACAGTTTCTTCCTGAACATGCAGCTTATTGTTCTCCAGAGGTAATTAGCCCAAGTGTTATGACAGTTGGTAGGATTGCAGCACTTTGATAAATGACTTGTTTCTTAGAGGGGAAGGTTTGTGCAAACAAGACCATTCATCTCATTTCTTGCTCATTTCCTCTGCTTAACTTTCTTCTGGAAAGCATGCACATGGCCTTAGATGTGGCCTCAAGGAGAGATTTTTGGTGTGGGCTGTGGGTCCCTGTGAGTGGCAGCCATGCCCTTGAGTATGTCAGCTCTTCACCATAACATGGTATCATTTACTAACTCAGCAAGTGGGCTGCTCTTCAGCTCCTGCAGTCTCTAACCAACATAGCAGAGAGGACAGGCACAGATTCCTGCAGCTCCTCCAGATACTGATGAACTCCTACCCTCTGGGCCCCAAACATCCAACCTGCTTTTTGGCACTCTAGATGTCTCCTTCCCCCTTCAGCCTAACACACCCTTAGTTGTATGAAAGATTGTGGGTGTCAAAAGTGCTGTGAAAGCCAAGGCAGGTCCCATCCATGGCTCTTCCCTCATCCACAGCTCCAGGCAAGCAGTTAGTTTGGTCAGGCACAATTTGCCTTTGCTCAACACATGCTGACTGGTCCTGGCTGCTGCCTTCTCAGCAGTCCAAGAGCACTCCATAAACTTCCCACCAGCCAAGGCAAAGCTGACTGTTCCCCAGGCTGTCCTTTTGGCCCTTTTTGGAGACAGATGCAATGCTTGCTTTCCTCCAGCCATTGGGGACCTGCACAGTCATGGCAATATCTGAGAGATAACAAGAGTGCCCTTCACAGAACAGTGATCTTTTCTCTTGGCACCCTTGGGTGCAACTCATCTGGTCCTGTGAGCTTGAGATCAAAAGATGGGGTGAAAACTCTTCAGTTTCTGGTTTTTAAGGTCAGGTGAGCTTGGTGCCATCTCTCTTCCAGCCACTGTTGTTGTGATGGACCTGATAGACCTATGCTGCACATGAAGGGAACTAGTTTTGTCCCTCAGGACAAATTAGCCTCCTCCTAGGGTGATTCCATGACTAATTCTTCTTAGCTCATGTAGATTTTTCTGGTCATGCAGAAGATGGAGTGACTGGAAGGTAATTTGAAGATGGCTGCTTTTCCAAGCTGGCTGGAGCTAAGCATGAAGGTTTCCTTGTGAAGTTCTGCATGCTGGAGTTGATCATTTATCTGTTTTCTGAGTAATATGTGTGTCAGAGCTGAAGGCAGTAGCTTCCCAGAGGTTTGAACAATGGTGACTATCCATTCTGCTTCACAGCATATTTTGTAATCTGAAATGGGGTTTTTTAGGCTTTCTTCTGCTAAGCTGTGTGACTGATCTTAAAAGCTTCTTGATAGATTACCCAGGCCTATTAGATTCTGCTAGACCTCTCCATCACTAAGAATTGATTTCCCCCTCTTACCCCCTTAATGCTTGAACTCAGAAGGCCCTTAGGGCTTCTGGCTTAATTAAAAATTAAATTTACAGATCATTTCTCAAATCATCCCTTAAGCAGCCAGTACTAATGATCACCTCTGAGTGCTGTGTGTCACTTTAATGTGCTGTGTTGTAAATAGTGATGTGTCCCCTCTGTGAACCCTGTGTGGAGCAAGCTGCCCCTGTGCTGCTTTCTGTTTATTTATGTGTATAATACAAAAAAAACCCAGTGTGTTTGGAGTCCTGGAGTTCTCTGTCATGTGTCATACTCCATCTTCACTCTGGCTGAGCATCCTGGTTACCCCTGTTCATGTCTCTCTTCTGACCATAGAAAAGGAAGGAGTGAATTGTGCTGCATTTACCAACACTTCTGTTTGTTTGAAAACTGTTTTCATCTAACCCAATTGTTTCCCCTACAATTTGAAGGGGTTTTTTTCCACCCTCTCCCTAGGATATTCAGTTCCTGAAAGTTCCTTTTCTTCCAGCTGAAAAGAAACTGATGTTAGGTGAAGGGAGGAGGAAAAGCTGCCAAACCAACCTGGTACAAAAGGTTCTTGCTGTGTTGCTTCACAGTAAACAGCCCTGAGAGTCTGCTGGGTACTTCAGTGGTACAGGTGGCAGAGTTCATTGCAAACAGATCATCCAACACACTCAGTCCACTCTTAGGAGAGCTCTCTTGAAGCCAATCCACTAATGGCTTTGCCTGTAGGGGTTGGGGTTTTTTTATCACATAATTTGCCTGAATTTGTTTAATCTGTGATGAATCTGCCAAGAGTTTTCTGATTGCTATTCAGGCTATGCACTTGATTGCATAAAGCATTTTGCCTCTGTTGTTGTTTTGTGGGTTGCCTGTGTGTTTTGAAATAGAGAATTAACATTACTGGATGGTGAATACCTTTGCTGATGTCCTCATGCAATGCAGGTATTTGTATGAAGCCAGTTTCAAGCATTTGAGCAGTAGCAGGTGGATGATTGCTGCTTCACTCAGCCTAGAGCTGGAGACATCTGAGGGCTCTCTCTCCAGGTTTGCTTTCCCATCAGATAAAGGCTTTTCTTCTCTTTGTGTATTTACTTGTCCTCTCAATTCCATACTGCAGTTGCTGTTATTTCCTCCCTGTATCCTTCCCCTCCATCATTCTAAAAGACACTTACTTAAATATTTAGCTTTACTCTAACTCTTGAGTTGCAGGTGCCTCTTTCTAACCTGACCTCACTTGTTCTATGTGAAGCCAGAAAAGGCTTGTGCTTGTTATTTGATTTGCTTAACTTGGCCATTTTTTGTTGTTTCTCACAAGCATTTTAGGAAGCTGTCTGTGCTCTGTCACACTTTTTGAGCTGTCATCAGTGGACCTGTGCCCAACAGCCTCACCTCCACTGGTTAGAGCTGTGTTGTGTCACTCTGATCTATAGCTCAGGTCTGTTGCTCTCTTCCTTCTCCAGGTACTGCTCTGTTCTATTTCCAGATATAGTTTTATTTGCTAAACTCCTAAAAGAAAGGCTGATTAGAAAGCAGTTCCAGGGAGGATTTGGCCTAGAGATGCTTTGCCAAATCCTCTGCACTCAAAGTTGAATTTTGAAGGGGACGAACATTTAACAGCTCTGCAAGTGGTCTCTGAGCTGAAGCCCTGTGGTGACAGTGAAGAACAAGCTCAGGAAGAAAGAAAACCCACCCTTTGAAACCCTTTCCACTGGAATAGTACCTACTTTGATAACTGTTTGAATTACTCCAGTGAAATCCCCTTGCACTCTGAGAAACATCACTGGAGAAAAACAAGTGAGCCCCAGCTGAGCTGCCAAACTATTAACCTCAGCTGCTGAAGTGATGGTGCCTGCTTGTCTCTGTGTGAAACAGCTGTTCAGCTGGTGGCATCAAAGGAGTGGCTACTGCCCAAATTCTGGGGTGGAAAAATGAGGAAATGATGTCTAGAGTGTTTCATAAACCAGTCAGGGCCACTTTAGAACAGTGGCTTCAATCCACTGTGTTTGCAGAACTTTCCCAGTGGAGGTTTGGGCTCCTGCCCACAACAGGGAGCTTTGCATCACTTACCTGTTGCAGATCCTCTGGAAACAGCCTGGAGAACTGTCTTGCAGTCAACCACAATCAGTATGAGTGATGCCCAGCTCCTGATGCTGGCTCTGCTCAGGCTCAGGGAATGCAGTGGGGCCATAGAGAAGGGCAGTCCTAGAGCCAAGAGTTGCTGGAGCTCCTCTGACAGATCATCCCAATGGCAGATGGGCTGAGGAGCAGTGGAGTAGCACAAGGCTGAAGGAAAACATTGGTGGTTCCTCTCTTAGAGGTGCCAGCAGATGCAGGCAGAGCAGTGTCTTGATGTGCAGCCCCTGCAGTGGGTTGGGGTTTAGGAGACAAGGTTCCATTAATCTTCTGCCAGCAATTAGTCATTTTTTTCCTTTCCTTTCTAGATGTGCAGGATAAACTGTTACTTTTTCCACCCCTAGGAGTGTGGGAGCACTTCTCTAATGGCACACCACTGGCAGGCATGCATTAGGTCCCTGATGAACATGTGGCCAGGAGCTCTGTGTGGATGGAGAACAGGAAGGCCAGATAGGTTAGGGTAAATTATTCCACCCCATGCAAATAACCTGTTAACTCTTGAAATGATGAAGGAAAAAGGGCTTTCCCCCAAGTGTTAATCTGGACCCTACATGCATGTAAGCCACAGATAACATCTGGGCTTTCTTACAGCTTGGGCTGTCATAACTTGTCAGAGTTTGAGGCATCTCTTGTGCCATTGATTTGATTTTCCTTCTTGTCTCCTTTTTCCTCACTTATGCATGAAAAGTTCTTGCTCCTGATCCCAGCTATAACTCCAGGAGGTTGTGAATGAATAGCTAAGGTTATTGGGAAGGCTGCTGTTTGAACTTGATGGATGCTTCCCCGTGCAAAGGCAGGAGGGCAGTGCCTCTGCAGGCAGCTGGCTCACAAAGGTAGACTGAGCATGGCAGCAATCTTCCTTTTGTCTCACATGGCTCAGGCCAACACTGCCCTTGGGTGTTTCCCTCTAGCATCATCACCAAGGATGCATCCCTGTTATGTGGCTGTTTTTTGTGCCACTATCTGCCAGCACCACCATGCTGATTGTAGTAAAACATTTGGAAGCAAAGCAATCCTGCTCCAGGCAGTCTGTCTACACCCCTGGTAGAGGAGGAAGGGATGCTGCTGGACTTGCTTGTGTAGCCTTAAACAACAGTCTGTTTATCTCTGCTTCCCAATAATGTGTTACTTCCAATAGTAATGTTGTGTTTCAGAATAGCCCAGAACCATCTGATTGCCTGTAAGAGAGAAAAATCTATAGATTGCAAGTTCTCTGAACCTCTTCTGAAGTAAATCTGTTCTGTGGGACTGCAGAAGAGGATTACTGGAAGTATAGATTAAAAATGCCTGTGGGGCTCCTGGCTTATGTGGGCTGAATGTTTCTGGTGTGTCCTGGGGGCCACTTCAGCCCCAAGGGCACATGTATGCAGCTAAAATGTCATCCCTCTCCCTTTGTGTTGTACAATCCTAGTTCCTCAAGACTATCTGAAAGGAGCTAACTGAAACTTTAAAGTTTGGCAAGGAGCTACTCTGACTCATAAGTTTCCCTGGGAGAAAGCTCTTTGGGGTGGGTGAGGAGGAGAATACTTGTGTGGGATCAGTCAAAGCAGTGGTTTAATTTCTGATCTGCTATCACAAGGCATACTCCCATGGCAAACTAAAAAGGATTTCAAGAGAAAAGTATCATTAATTAACAAAAATAAGAGGATTTTTACCATAATGCTCTTTCTCCTCTGTGAACTTCTGGTAAAGTCACTGGGATCTTGCCAGATGCTTGGCATGAAAATGGTTCAGTTATAGTATTATTTTTTGACAGATCCACCACTGATCATTCTCTGAAGTCTGCCCTGTCTGTTCAACAGCTGGTTCTGCTCAAAAAGTCTACTCAGGCTGTTTGTGCCTACTTCTAAATGATGCATTTAGACAATACCCACAGTAACTGTGCACTCCTGCTGTTTTGGCATAGTAATGTTCTACACTTGCACAGGCACCAAGGATTTTGCCAGGTACACCATGTGGAACCATGAGCTCTTTTCCTTTAATGTCTGCTTCAGCTGCCATCTGAGGTCATGGCAGAGCTGACTTTTCTGCAGAGGGCACATTTGGCAGTTGCTGGGCTTCAGAGGAGTTTATACCTTTGTGAGTGAGTAACTGAATCTTCCAGTGCTGCTTTGAGGACTGGGTTTGAATAGCTGTAGCCCAGGGCACTCATGATGTTCAGTTACCTCTTCCAGTGATGGACACAATAGATATAATTGGTGCAGAAATGTAATTGTCCAAGTGAAATGTCCTTCATTTTCTATATGTGGGGTACCAGACAGGGCTTCTGGGCTTCAGAGCCACTGATTCAGCTGCTTGGGTTTTGTGGATGTCCCAGTGCAGAAAGCATGACATTGACTTTAGACCTGGTAGCTGTTGGATGTGTTCTTGGGCCCTTATCCCATCTCCTCAAGAGCATGTGGCTTGCACCAGCTCAGCAACAGGAGCAACATGACTTTTCCTCCCTCCTCAGAGTTGGGCAACTCTGTTTGCATGTCCCTCCTGCCAAAGGCATTGCTGATGTGTCAGGCCCTGCATCCAGGGCAGAGCTGGTCACCTGCAGACAGCTTGCAGAACAGGCTCTGAGCACTTGGCAATCTCAGGTGAGCCAGAGAGACTGCAGTGAAGCAACAAAGAAATTAGTATTGTCTGAAAAGATAATGCAGAGACATGCCTGTATGTGTCTATATATTTAACAAAAGGAATTAAACTCTTTCTTCCTCTGCCTTCTACTGTTTCTCCTGATCCCACTTGGAGCCCCAGTTCCACTAACACTGTGCTGACTGTTTATATGTATTTGTGTAAAGCAGGTTGTTTGATCTAGTGGTTGAAGAGGAAAACATTGAAGTAGCCTCTGTTTTGTGCCATGCTGTTCTGTGTCCAGCACACCTAGGCTCTGCTGGAACAAGATAAGCAGAGCAACCCTTTCAAGCTCCCCATCAGAGCTCAGACAGTCATCTCAGGGGACTGCTTTGCCAGCAGAAGTTGGTGTTTGTCCTGCTGAGCCTTGAGTCTCACATCCCAGCTTTTCTCTCTACTGACTTAAAGTAAATTAGCTTCTACTCTTTCTCTCTTCCCTCAGGAGGGGGGAAAAAAGGAAAGAAAGGATAGGAGCTAGCTTGGGAACTGCCACATATGTAAAGGCAATTTGAAAGGAGAGTTCATCTGTTTTTCTTGGAGGCTGCAGTTAGTCTGTGCAGTCGTGCAGTGTTTTGCCTGCTCCTCCCAGGCTTACATGGCAGTGTTCCCAACAGCCTTGAGAAGGTCCAGTTGTATGTCTTGTTCTGCTGCAGCAAACTGGGGAAGTATCTCTTGCTTTCTCTGTTTCTGCTGAATGCTGCTATCAGCTTGGTTATTGCTCAGCCATGGTGATATTGCTCCTTGATTTATATGGCCTCTCTCCTTCTTGCTCCTCTGCTGCTAGAGTGCAGGCATTATAAAAGCCATCTGCAGCTTGTGCCTTTATTCCTTGGGTTTCTAGGCTGGCAGATGGCATGGACAGAAAAAGAACCTTCCTCTGTCTAAATTAGGCAATAACACATCAACTTCCAATCATATTCTTCTCATCACCTCGTGATCACACTTCCATAAAATCCCCATTCCCACAGCTGAGCATGGTAGATATTTCTCAGCCTTATGGCTTGTGTCTGAAAGGAGTCTCTGTGCCACAAGCCTAAGAGAAGACTTCAAGAAATTACACACCTGCCCTTGCCTCCCAATATTCAGTTTGCAACAGCTCTCCTCAGCCAGCCACTTGTTACTGCTGAAATAAAACATCATCAAACTCTGATGTTTGCTAGGGACTGGAGTTAGCAACAGCCTGGCTGACTTGCTGGTGGCTGCATGGGCTGTTTGCCATCTCCTCTGCTCTTGTTTGATGCCAGTTTGGGTACCACAGCAATTCAGAAATCTCACTTTAGAGTGTTATCTTGTCACAATAAACCCCCAATAATTTGATTGTTTGGTTACTGATTGTTTTTTCCCTTTTGACCTGCTGGTTTATTATTGCTGCCTAATTTGGCCTAATTAAAGTGCTGTGTATAGCAGCTTGTTAGTCTTAACTGCATTCCTACATCTCTCCATGAGTGCATCTTCACTGATTGCTTTAGCAGCAAGATCAGCCCTGGGCAAATAATTTGTAGCAAATCACTTGACTGCCTAAACATTGTCTCCTGGTTTAGCTTATGAATGCTCTGTGGCAGATTGTTGTCCTCTCAAGCTTGTTTTTGGTAAGGATTTCCCAGCTAATTCCTGTAAATAATTTTGGGGCTGGGGTTGCTGACCCAGGGCTCCTTGAGACTCAGCATGTGCAGTTCAAGCTGCTCCAGCTGGACCTGTAACTTGGTTTCTTGATTGAATTGGTGTAACCAACTTCATCAATATTCATATTAAATTCCAAATTTTCTTAGGCATTCTAAGTATTTTCATCAGCCTTTCAGCTTTACTAAGGACTTGATTTGTTGCAGGTGGAAGCTGAACAAAAACAGTTGAAAGGACAGAAAATGCCTGTGCTTTACCCCTGGCTGTTTTGTGTTATATACTTTTTTGGTAGTATCCCCTTGGCTCTGGTTCCCAGTTTCCCCATTGCCCTCTGGAAGGAGCTGGTTTTCTGTCCCTCAAAGGGACACCCCACATCCAAAACCTGGGGAGTAGAGGGTAAAGCTTGTGTTGAAGTAGAAGAGGAGACCTCTGGCCCAAGCTAAACTCTTCTCTGTTTAGTCTGCAGCAAATGCTAGGATTTGCCTACAAACACCAGTAACACCTCCTTGGTTTTGCTTGGAGCAGAGGAGTTTTACAGCTAGCTGGTGAGGTTCTGAGGGCTCTGTGGTTCAGTACAATCATGCAGGGTCACTTCCAGCACTTCTGTCTCCCCTGGCTCCTCTGATGCCTTCATCAGCTTGGGGACCCTCCCAGTGAGACAGTGTCTTACTCCCAGAAGAAAGCATTTACCATGCAGCAGAGGGGTTAAGTTGCTGCACAAATGAAAACAAAGTGCTTAGTTCCTCTGGATAATGTTCTAATGGAAAAATATCCTGGCTATGTGCTGTTCTTCCCTCAAAACCTGATGTGTTTGTAAATTCTGAGCAAGTACTGACAGGTGACTAATTTATTTCTGTCAGCTTAGCAGTGAAGGTTCCCCTTTGCCACCCTCTTCATTTGTTATGGCAGTGTGCTGGCTGACACAGAGATTCATTTGGGTTTTGAATATCTCTCTCTGATGCAGTGTTGTAGCTGTTCAGCTGCTTTCCTGTCTTTTTCTTCCAAAACTAACTTCTCCCCATTATTTCCTTCATCTTTTCCATCTACAGACAGGCATTTACAATTTTCCTAAGGTGGTTCTGTGAGGCTAAAGGTGCAGTTTTGAGGCTTATTGCTGACTTCCACCTCTTTGGTTTGGTTTTCTTACAACCCAGAATGCAAGGAGGAACAGAGACAATTTGCTTGGGTTTATTTCTTCTTTTCTGGAAGATCAAATGTGCCATTGCCAAAGGTGATCAAGACTGATGTGCCAGCAAACACATGAATGTCTGTCAGCAAGTACTGTCCAAGTTAGTAAGTGCCTGGTGCACTGGCAAGCACCAGGAGTTGTGCTGGCTGCTCCAGGCTGGGTAAAGCCATGGGAAGAGCAGAGCTCAGTGTGGGCAAACTGCACACATCATCATCCACCACCTTCTGGGGAGACTGGAGCTCCTGTTGTTGTGGAGGGACACCTGGGAACAGACTCAGCTCTGCTCTGAAAAGTAAAGGGCTGCAATAGTAAGGAATGGACCTTTTGTATTTCCTGTGCATCTCCTATGTACCTTCCTGATCACAGAATGAGTGAAAATCCTTCTCCTGACCTGTTCCCTCTCTCACCCAACAGTGGGTGCAATCCCAGGAGCAGCAGGACTCACCAGGACCAGCTGAGGCTCTACTGGCCAGTCTGGGATTGCCTGCACCATTTGGCCATCAGTTGTGATGCCAGGATGGGACAGAGATAGTTCCCACAGGTCTTTTCACCACTATGGGTTGGGAGTGGCCCAAGAGCATGTTGTCCACCCTCAGTGAGCTACTTATCTTGTTCATGCTGATGTGAAACAGCAGTTACTCCTCAAAATGTGCCTTGCTCTGCTGGTGGCTGAAGAGAGCTGTGCTCGACCTGGTCCAAAGCTTCCAGGTCTCCCTTGCACTGGGAGAGGTACCTCACTGCCCTGCCTCCTGCTGCCTCTGGAGCATTTTATCTCTCACCAAAGGTCTATTCACCTCAGGTTTGTTCTTTCCAGTTTCTTGTCACCCACTCTCTGTCAGAAGCCTATGATTGGGATAGGGAAAAAGCCAGGGGACTTGGCAGGCATCACTTTGTGCTTGTGAATGAGCATTGTAGCACTCTTGGAGGTTATTAGCTGAGATTTTTCTTTGCCTTGCCCACCATTCTGTAGTAAAGCTAGCTATGGAAATGGCTTGGACAATTCTGGGTCCTTTTATTTTCCTGTGTCAGTTCCAGCTGTGTGGATCTCTTTATTTACTTTCAAGAAAGTTGCTGGAAACTTCTTGTGAACACTGAGCACTCATGGTGGACCATGTTTCTTTTTAACCCTAACAAAGGACTAAATATTTCATGGATGGTGCCTTTGTAGTTATCTGTCCTCCATGCATTCCTCTTGGCTTTCAGATGCCAAGCCAGTGTTAAGCATGCCTGGTTATTAGACTGACTTCATAGCACTAATTGACACAGAATGAAATTCAGAGCAGGAAACAGGCTTTAGCAGTCAGTCTGAACAGACTGCAAATGAGTGTTACTGCTGTAAAGGTTAACTGAGATTGAAAGCTGCTCTCTTACTACCATGTAAGCTGACTGCTTCCCTGGTTTGGGGGAAATAGCCATGACTGGCATCTGAAGAGTAGAGGGGATGCAAAGGGAAAGAGCAGCTCACCCTGAGGAAATCCTGGAGGAATATCTCCCTGCTGTAAGGTGGATCTTAGTGATATCTAAAGGTTGGGAGTCCAGAGGATGGGGCCCAGGAATAGGACAAGGGGCAAGAGGCACAAACTAGAACAGAGGAAGTTCCACCTAAACATAAAGAAATACTTATTTCCTGTGAGAGAGCCAGAGCACTGGAGCAGGCTGCCCAGGCAGGGGTTGGACTGAGATGATCCCTGTTGGTCTCTTCCATTCCCTACCATTCTGTGACTATGGCCATGCCAAAGAACCTGCCCTGGTTGGATGGGATTACTCCTCCCCTGCTGATGGGTTTCCTCTGTTCAGAGCAGCATGCCTGCTTGTTGTCTATCCAAAAAGGTGCAAGAGACTGGGTGTGCTAAGGGAGCTCTTTTATCACAGTTCAGGTATGGCAGTCTCGTTGCTTTATAGAAAAAGAACAATATGTAAGCTTCAACTGGAATAAGTGAGTGCACATGTTACTTGATCTGTGTCTCAAGAGGTCAAAAAGTGTCTTCTAAATAGGGTGGAGATACCTGAAGAGGTCTCTGGGATTGCATATTAATGTCAACCTGAATCAGAAGTGATCATCTGAACTTGTTAGGCAGCTGGGAAATTCCTGAACTGGGAGATCTTCAAAAGCCCCCAGGTTTTATATGCATGCATGGAAGAGAATGAGTGAGTCCCAGCTCAGTGAGCTGAAAGTCTGGGACACAAAGTCAAATCAGGGTAGGCCTGAATGCCCAGGTGTATATAGGCACAAAGTTTATTTCTGTTGCTTACCTTTAAGCCACAGATTTGTATGACTGAGAGAAAAATGTATGGAGTGAGTTTGCCTTTCAGAAATGTGTCCCAAGGCCTCCTCTGTGTTTTTATGGCAATTTTCTTGAGTTAAACATTTCCTTTAAACACTAGAAATATCTTTTTCTTACCAGCTGCTGTAGTGACAGCTCATCCAAACCCAACACACTGCCCCTGTTTCAGCAGCAAGGTGAATTTCCATATGGTGCAAGATGCTGTTTCTGATGACATACACACAGTCAGTGAAACCTGCTAATGGATTGCTTATTAGAATGCAGGAAGATGCCAGAGGAGGTCCAGCCACACATTTTTGCTTACAAGGATGTTCAGACAGAACTTTAGAAAAGCTGAGTGGCCAGTTCAGTAATGACAGTGTACTGTGTGAGCTTAGAAAAGCAGGCATGTGCTGTGCAAATGGTTCATGAATTTCACTACAGAATAGAAGTCTAGCTATTGGTGACTAGAATCATTTGACTAGGAGAACCATTGATACAAAAACTCCTTTCCATCTTGTAGGGAAAAGGTACAAATGCTGCCTTACTCCATAGGAACCTTAAGCTTCTCCCATCTCCAGCCTCCTGGCTTGGCCATGTGCAGCAGCCCTTCAGGGCTTTGTCCCTACCTTGTGAAAGGAACCAAACCTGCTTTGCCTAGCTACAAATCACACTCATACAGAGAGAAGGTATGAGTCCTGGTGTAGGAGAAATCCTCCCCTCTTTCTGTAAGAAGTGGTGCCTGAAATCCAGAGGATGGTCTGAACCCTTTCAGATTCCATTCCTCTTGCTGTGCTGGTTTTTAGCAACAAGTTTTCTAAGGTTTGGAACTTAATACCAAAGTGGCCAAACTCTGTAACTTGAGTTTGATAATAAGGCATGTTGTTTATCATTTTAAAGGGAAAGATAATTCTACATCAGCTGCAGAAAATAGAAGAAATACATGGAGTGTTTCCCAGCCCACTGGCAGGTGTCATGTCCAAGAATGGATCAGCTCAGAAATGCATGGATAATGGCATGGAAACCTCTTCTGGAAGGTTAAGAAAGCAAATAGGGCAGGTTTCATTTAGTGTTTTCATTTCTATGTTTCTTGATCTGTGTGCTATCACACCAATTAAGTAGCTTGTACCTCAATTTTAGATATAAATTATAGGCAGATTTTTCCTGAGCTAAAGCCTCTTTTGTGACAGATGACAGTGAAATTGTCTGTCTGCACTGTGATCAGACAGCCTGACTCTCAACAGCTGTATTTCATCTAATATTTCATGCTCTGACTTGCTAACAGCAGCCTGTGTCAGGTCCTGTGTCTGCACAATTAACTTATCAGGAGATGGGGAAAACATAAATATTCAGCAATGAATTTAGAGCTGACATATTGCAAAATACAGAGGCTGAATTTCAAACCTGAAATGAAAGGTTCACAGGCTCTGATATTAATCCCAACATTCAGAACATGTTTTATTTTAATTGAGGGAAAATATCTTCTGTCAGCATCTCCCTGATGTGAGAAGTGCCCAGGTCTTTCCTAGGCATCTAATGCTTTTGGGGGAGCCTTGTCCTAATGAGTGTCCTAATGTCATGACTTTAATACATGTCTTAAATTCAACTGGGCACCTTTCCACATGTCTAATCCTGACTGAACTCCAGCTGTGAAGAAGCTGTAAGGTGTAGACAGCCCTGAAAATGGCAGGATTTAGCCTTGCTTACCAGAGCAGCCCCCTCCATGTGGACTGCTCAGTGTAAGCCTCTTGGGTTGGAGAATTGACTCAACAATCTCTAACCACCATGTATCAGTACTACCAAAGAAGGCAAGAGAAGCAAGTGATGGGAAAAGTTGCATTTTTGGGAAGCAAAGGTGTTAGTAAGTGATGCAGGTGGTGAAGAGAAGGCACCTCACCTTCCTGGGGGCTGTAGTTAGAGGCTGGGCAGCTGGTGGTGGAGCCAGCACTGAGTAAGGGACAAAGGGCTAAGGGTGCCTGGGAGATCAGCAGGACCTGTAACACTGCTGTGCAGTAAGAGTTGATAGAGCTGAAAACAATAACAGAGCAAAGCTGGCTGTCAGCAGTAAGTAAGAACAAGATGAAAGGTCCTCTGATAGCAATAATGCAGAAGTCACACAGTGGCAGAGGCTCCTTGTTCTGCAGAGAGGTGATCCCACTGTAAGGATATTGAACATGGTCCTGGTGTTAAATAGTTCTGACAAGGCACAGGAACAAGCCCAGCACTTGACTGTTTTCAGTCTCTTGCAACAATTCCCTTCCCCTGTGCTGGGAGTTACAAGGTAGCTGCATGTATAGTCATTACTAACAGCAACTTTGGGGTTTATGCCATGCACAAATTCTTTTGCTAAGAACCACATTGTAACAAATTCTGCCACGTTGCTTTTTGGGTGTTTAATGCAGTTGCCTTCCTTCCCTTCCCCAAAGAGCAGAGGAACTGGGATTATGCACTTGACCCACTGTGTGTTCTTAAAGCTTGTGGTAAGGAGAGGAATAGGTGTCAAATGATACACACTAGGGATAATGAATCTTCTCTAAGTAAAAGGACAAACCAAGCTCCATAAACTTCTCTTTGTGGTCACTAGGAATAACAGATCATTAAGGCCAAAGCAATAACATGGAGTTGATTCATACAAGTCACCAGTAGGTAGCCTTCAAACTATCCTCCTGACCATCCATTAAAGCTCTCCAAGTTGTTTCCCACAGCTTACTGGGAACCCCACTCCAAAACTGGAATTTGGCAGTTGATGAAGAATTCAGGTGACCAATATCTGGTTGCATATTCTCAACCATGGATAGTGGAGGGGGTGAAGAAGAGGATGTGGCTGTTAAGCAGTGGTGCCTGAAGCTTGTATCTTAGTTAATTGTTGTGACAGGAGGATGCCAGGAGAGCTACCAGGGGGGTTAGTGGTTTATGTAAATAGTTTCATGATTCATTTGTATTACTATTAGAAACCCTCACCATGGACAAAAACCTGCTATGCTCTAGAAATAGCAATGAGCCAACTGCCCCAGAAGACCACTAGCTTCACAGACCTCACTTTGGGCACAGGAAAACATTTCACACCTTTACCCTTTTAAATAAGAAACTGAAAGGCACCAAGGTTTTGGTGCAGTTTTACACTGAAGAGACCCTTTTAACAAAGGGTGAAATCTGTTGTCCTTCAGAAGATGCTTTTGTTTACCTCAATCAGTGCTAAAATATTCATTAAAGACAGCAGAACTGGTTTGTATTATGCAAAGAAGCTTTGTATGGAGTGTTGTCTGTGTTCAGCATACGAATGCATAATGTTCTTAATACTCAGGCACTGAAAACACTTGTTTGGGAAAGGGATCCTGATGACTTTCTCAAATGTATATTTGATTTTAAAAGGGGAGTTGGGGATAATATCAGCCTTCTGGATAGTCTTCCTAGGAAAGACTGGACAAAATTTCTTTCCCAGCATTTTTCAGGAGGAGTAAATTGACCTAAATAGAAAATGTGAGATGGAGAAAACACAGCCAATGGCTGTAACTTTTCCAACTCTTCTTGCTTTTACAGGCATCCTTTTGTGTTTTCTTGGTTGGTTTTTTTGTGTAATCTGGACCTCCCTGCTGGGCTGGTTCTCCACAAACCTGCTCCCCAGGAAGCACCTCTGTTGCAGTCTTCCAATCTGAAGTCATGTCTTTCTGCTGGCATTAGCCAAATTTTCCACTGAAGCAAATGAAAAATACTCTGTAAAACTCACAGGAATGGTTTATAATCCTCAGCCTAAGCAGCTAGGGAATTCCAAATTAAAATTGGCTTTGGACATCTGTGTTGGTAAATGGGAGATTGAACTGGTGTCCTCTCACCCTGGGGGTGTCCCCTACTGGCAGTACCTTCTCTCTGAGCCTTTAGAACACAAAATGCTTGATCTGCAACATGCCATGTTATTGGATTGGGTTTTTTGGTTTTTAAACAGGTTATCAGTATGTTTTAGGAAGTTTTGCTTTAGTTTTGTTGTCAGGAAATGGAAGTGAGATGACTAAGTACAAACTAATCAGGATAGAGATGCATCTGGTTTCTTTGGCAAGTCAAGCCTTAACTCTGGAGTAGCAGTGTGATAGACTCCTCTTAATCTGCTTTGATTCATTGCACAGAGCAATAGTGCTGCAATTTGTAACAGTATCTAATAATTTCTGAAAGAGGAGGCAAAAGACAGGACTTGATATCACTTAACAAAGCCATTTTTAGTCAAAATATTGCTTTTTCCCTTGGAATGATCCTATTCCAGTTCTCTAATTTGAGTCTTTGTACTCCTCTAAGAGAGGCTTAGCTATTAAGAGCATTATAGAGATGAAACAGTGGTAAATTTCTAACTATTTTTATTCATCAGCTGTCCTGAGCCTTTTGTCACAATCTTCTGCATGTGTTTTGTCACAATTCTTCTGCCTTTTGTCACAATCTTCTACAGAGCTATGTGCAATTGAGCACTTCCCTATTCCCCCAACTACTATAACTCAACCTGATGGCTTTAAATAATGGGAAGCCATAAATATGATGGAGTTAAGCAAATTCAGGTGGAAATAATGTGAAAAATATCATTTGGAGTAGATACAGATCTCAGTTTTGATTTTACCTGTCCACTGCTGTAGTAAAAGATATTCCTTTTATGGTCCAAATCAACACAATATAAGACTCTAAAAATATTTCTTCTTTGGCCACTTTTGCCTGAGAAATGTCAATGATGCTCCTCTTCATAGATCTTATTAAACAAAATACCATTTAATGGGTCTTTTATGTGAGGACATTTAAATGTACTTGATGGCATTTAATTTTCATTGCTGGGAAGTGAGTTGATGCAGTTAGGACTGAGTTTAGCAGGGAGGCAGATGTGGGAGGGTCCATTGGTGTCCATGCAAGCCTGGCTGGTGGCTGTTTGCATGCTGACAGGTGTGCAGTGGGTGGTGGTGAGAGGAAGAGGAATGTAGGAAGCTCACTAGAAGTCTGCAGCTGCAGTTTTATTCCTGTTTATGGCAAAACATCTAAGTTCCTGCTGTAACCTTTCCTTCTGCCATTGCTTCTACTGTTTACATTAAGCTGCAGGCTCACAGAGGTTCATATGCCCACAGCAATGGGGGATGAAGCCTGACACACTTAAACCAGCCCAATCTAACTGTTTGGGTGTTCTGCTTTGTGTTTGGTTGGTTTTGGGGGTGATCCCTTTCCTTAGACTCCAGAACACCACTGATTGTTCTTCATCCTCCTCTTGTATCAGAGCTCTGCAGTGAAGCAACACCACCCTCAGTGGCAGTGTGTGTGCCCACAGGGGAAGATTTTCATGTTGTGCCTCAAAAGGAGGTTTCTGAACTACACACTCCTAGATTTGCACTTTTAAAAGTGTCTGAGAGCTGTCTGAAGGCTCCTCTTGGTCAACAGCAGTTTTATTTACAGCTTGCCTGCCTCAAGGGTAGGAGATAAAATACTTGTTTCACACTGAATATTTGTACTTCTAATCAGAACAGATGATTTAAAGAACTTGTTATTTGTGTTATCTGGGAGAAACTGGTTTCTTCTGGTCCTGCCCTGGATTACCTCTATGCCAAGAAAGACTATTCACAATGCCTCACTTGAAAATCAGGCTGGAAAAAGTGGTAGGAAAAGACTCTGGCACTTGGCTCCAACCTGATTCCAACCTGCTGATGTCCAGCTCTGCAGTTGTCCAGCTGGTCAGGGTCTCCCTCTTAACCTGACACTAAGATCAGGAAGGTTGAAGGACCCTCAGAGAAGGGAGGTAGAGTGAGCTGGGGACTCTCTCCCATCACACAGGGGCTTTGCAGGCTGCTTCACCATCCCCTATACTCTGGCCATTTGGAAGGCTGGAGCTTTCAGATGAGTCAATAGGTTTCTGATGATGTAAATATAAAACTATGAAATGACAGCTCTTGGAAGGAACAAAAGACCCAACAAGCCCCTGAAAGAAGCTGGTAGAAGGAAAGTTTCTCTAGGATTTCTGCTAAAATAATCAGGGAAATTATTAATTGGTGTTTTGGGAGGGGTAATAATTTCAACAACTAAAACTAAATCCTTATCTTTGGCAGCAGAAACTGAAGACTGCAGAAGTTATTTTGGGAAGTATTGTCCATGTTCTACAATTTCAGGTGGCCTCTGAGCAGAGGAACACTTGCCAGCCCCAGTACCAAAGTTACCAGCAGCTATTTTGCTCTTGTTAAATCTGAGTGCTGAAGAGCTAAGGAGGCTTTGCTGAGTCCTTAGGGCTGACAGGGTCCTGGGAAAGCAGAAGGTGCCCTCAGAGAGGGTGGAGAAGAGACCATTTCTCACCACAGCAATATGTAGCTTTTAGAGTATGGAGTATTCCAAGGTGTCAGCCCATTCCCTGGTGGATAATAATAGCCATTTCATTTCAAGTTGCCTGTAGCTAGATTTGCACAGTCCCCTCAGATGTGGAGGGCTGGTGTGGTGTGGCTGCCAAATGCAGGAAGGTGGGAGGTGCCATGGAGAAGCTTTGAGCTTGGTAGTTGTGAAGAGTCTGCTGATGGCTGACAGCAACCTTGAGTGAGAATAAAATCAAGGACACCCTAAACTCAGTACATGTGGTATGCTGAAGAGAAGCCTAACCCTTTCTCTTTCTTTAGCTGGGTGAGTGTCTAAGGATGTCAGTAGTTTGCAGACACAGCCTTCAGCAGTTTCTACAGCTCCCCAGTAGAGAGTGAGCACAGGTACTGCAGGGGACAGCATTTGACTCTGCTCTAAGCTGCTTGGCAGTACCACAGTCAGGTCCTGAGAGGCATCTCCAGCCTTCTGGCTGTTTCTGCAGTGGTTCTCTTCACCTTCTGTCTCTGCCACAGCCCTTCTACCCCACCTCCCACTGTGTCTCCTTGCTGGTACCATTCAATACATAATACTGAATCTCCACCTTTGTTTAAGGTTTGCATCTTGAAACCTTTGAATCTGAATTATGTAGTTCAGGTCCATGGTTAACCTGTAACTGTGTTGCTGGCTTGGAGCACTTGACTGTTTCCCAAGGGTGATGCCCTTCAAGCTGTGAGGTAGCAGTTGAGATTTTTAGGCCATTTAGCACAGCACCTTGTGCCAGAACTGCTGTCAGCTCCCTTCCTGGGAGACACAGATTTGGGCCAGATGCTTGGCCCAACTTACTAAAGCTCAGTGTGAGGGGAGCACCTGACTCCATGCTCCTGAGGTGAGAGGACTAGGCAGGCTGTGCAGTGCAGCAGCAGTGAGCTGGTAGACCTGCACTTCCCTGGGGCTGGTGAAGCTCCCCACCAGGTGGCTGTCCACCAGCCTGGCTCTGCCACAGGCAAAGCTTTTCCTATATTGTTCCTAAAAGGAGCCCGAATCAAACAGCTCAGACATGCAGTGCTGGGGGGGATGAAAGCACCCAATCCTTGCCCAAATACTTGCTAAGTAGGCTGCTTTCTATGGACATGAACATTTCATGAGCTGGAGAAAAGGAGGGAGATGCCATTCTGGAAAGGCTTTCTTGCACCTCTATTTTTTCCTTGCATATTTTCAGCTGAGTATTTTGTCAGAGGTCTTGTTGTTACTGTACTGTAGACCAAAAGCTAAAGAGCTGCTATCAGTGGGTTTGGGGTTTTTTTACCAAGCAGAGATCTTTCCCTGAGATTTGTATTCCATGGAGCTATTGAAACATGCCCTGTGTGCTGCTTTATAAAGAATGATGAAGTTCTCACTGCTTAAGAGGAGGGATTTTCCCACAGGTGTTCCCAGCCAGCATGTACATGCTCCTGTACAGGGTGCCCTGTGCTGCAGCTGCCTTTGATCTAGTTGTTTGCTACCTTCTGTCCTGGAGGAAACTACACTTCTGTAGTGTTAGAGTTATACAAAAATAACCTGATTTAGATGTCTTCAGCCAGAAAGGCATGATAGACCATGCCATGAATATTACTAAGATACCAGCTTGGAACCTGAAGGACTTCTTGCTCCAGCTGGAGGTTTTCCTGTGGCTGCAGTGATGGATGCTGCAAGGGGAAAATATCCTTCAAGCTCCTTTTCCACTTACTGGAAAGAGAAGGGTAGAAAAGAGTTGTAAATCTGTTTCCTAGAGGTTTGAGAGAAGGAAGAGGTTTGAAGGACTGTGCCTACAACTATGCTTTACTAGAAGAGTGAAGTGTAAATCATACTCAGACGAGAACCTGCCACTATTGCTCTCCAGTGGTTTCCCCTGGCCCTGAAAGGACTGTTGCAGTGAGCCTGGCTCTGTTCTCCCTGCTCTGTTTTGCTGCACTGTTCTCTCTGTAAATTGAAAATGGGGCATCTGTAATGTAGAGGCATTGAGGCAGGCAGGGTGTCAGCAAATCTGTGTATGATGCTCTTGTAATGATGTTTTCTAGTGGTTGCAGCTTTTGTCAAATGAGCAGAGACATCAGTCCATGGCAGCACTCCATAAATAGACATCAATGGCTCACTGGCTGGGCAGCACAAGACATGGGCTCAATAGGCTTTAGCTTAGAGTTGAGCATTCAATTTCTTTGTTTTGACAGAAAAAGATGAGTTTTTCTGATATTCCTTTTTATGACAGCTCTTTCCCAGGCTGTCCTTTGCTTTTATAAGCCTCAGGATGACTGGGAGAAAGCTCTGGCTTCAGATAACTGCTCCATTGTTTGGTAGTGTTTGGGTTCTGGTTTTTGCCCCCAAAACATTGCTGTGTGGGTTCCAATCATCTTCCTACCCTTGGCACTCCATTTAGCTCTTGTTCTGCAAGGTGTTGGATATACTGTGCAGTCTGGATGAGTTTTTGTCTGCTGCTGCCATATGTCTAATTCCAGTGAGCCAGAGCCTCACTGTGGTCAGTGGAGCCACAATCATTTCTAGCAGCTAAGTCTAGAGCATCATTGCAAAGTGGTTTGGTTTCCTTAATGCACTTTGCTAAAACTGAGCTGCTGGGCCAGGGGGGGTTTGGGGTTGTTGTTTGAGGTGGTGATTTGAGCCATTGGATCAGCAGAAGGCATTTCTGGTCAGTTCTTAACACTGGCTTCACTGGTTTTAAGCTGCTGCTGTACCCTGGCACTGGCAGAGTGACACTGGAATATTACAGGACTTGGCAATACAGGGTAAGAGCTATGCCATCAGTCCACCAAGGCAACACATGGTAAATTCCTAAGAGTCCATTTCTGCCTCTCAGCTGAAAGCACATTTAATCTGATCTTCTTGTGGCATCTCTCTGTTGCAGAATGCTGAAGTTCTCTTGTGTAGGTTTGGGTTCTTTTTCCCATCTGACTGCTCTAATCTATCAGATTTATGATCTGATTGTTTTACTTTATTAGTTGGAGCCCAAACTAATTAACACTGCAGTGGTGCTGGCTCATTAGCAGTATTCATTGGGGGTCATCCCACACAGATAAGCACATCATCATCCTAAGGACATAGATTTCCTCTTTATATTATCACTTGTCCTTCCCATCTCAGTGACACTGCTGCTCTAACACCAAAAAAACTCCTCCTGACTCTCTCACTTGCTACATATTCTTCATCATCAGTTCACTTATGCATTGTTTTGATGTTTCTTCACACTAGGCAGTGTGATCTGCTGCTGTGCTCACATCTTTCCTGAGCTCTTTGCCTTTGCTACTTGCCTGCAAAGCAGCATTCATGGTGTCACAGCAGGAATCCTGTGATTTATTTTGCATGCAAGAGAGATACATCTCATTGAGTTCTTCTGCTTTGGCAATAACTAGGTATCAATATATCAATTGTCAGGTCAAGTCTCCTGAATAACATCTGGCTGAGCATGCTGTTTCTCTTTGTTAATAAAGCAATTCTTCCTGGTAGCATCTTGCAGAGTGCTATTACTCAGAGGTTGTGCTTTCTTGATGTCATGGCTTTGAGTCTGACTTCCTAACAAAGCTAAGCCCCAGTTGTGATGGGATTGTCTGTCAGAGATGGTGTTTATCAAACACTGCCTTCCTCCTCTGCAACATGGTAACCTTATGACTTTATAGTGCTCTGTGTCTCAGACACCTCCAGAGCCTCATGGCTCTGTGTCACAGCCTGAGGCAGCTCCTAACTCATGTGCTGGACACTAGATATCACCTGAAATCTTGACAAATGTCTCTTTTTGGGTGTTTTTGACACATTGCCCTGTGATAAACTACCTGAAGTGTATGAGCAGGAGCTCTAGGGAATTACCACTGTCCTGTAACTTTGCAGGGGTTCCCACAGGTCACCCACCCACTCTGGAAGGCCAAAGCTTGCATGGTCCTGGTAGCTTGGTACCACTCCACTCACCCCATTCAGCCCATGAAGCACAAAGCCAAGGACTTCCTTGGATTAATTCTTGCCTAGATTATGTTAGCTGCTGCAGAGAAAAGGAGCCAAGGGAAGTGTGCAGCATTTCTTCTCTCTGAAATAGTCTAGGATGCCCATCCTGCAGTACCTGAGACCTGTAAACAAGCCTTTTTCCCATCATGTAACCAAGCAAAGCTGCTGTAGAGCCATTGAGATTTGGGGAATGCACCTCACCCAGGGCCCATGAGGTGTTTCCATCACTTGACTGGAGGTTTGGGGAAGGGCTGCAGGACAGGTAGCTGAGCCCTGCATTCAGGGCAGGGGTGGGTTGATGAGCTTTAGCCTCCAATATTGCCAGTGTTTGAGAGTTCACCCTGCTAGATAAAAGTCAAAAGGAATGGATTAAAATTCCCCCAGATGCATTTGACAAAGGGAAAATGTTTTCATCTTCTTGACCTTTATTTCACCAGTGCATTTCATGTTTCAAATCCCAGCCACATTTTGAAGCTGAGCATTTCCCAGGGATGGATTTTGCTCTTTTCCATCAGCTCTCTGCCCTGCACTGGGGTCATTCCAGTGTGGAGGGACACAGAGGCTTGTGCTGGCCTCCTGCAGAGGGAGGTCTGAACCTCAGAGTGTCTGTGTCAGCAGGAGTTGCTGAGCACTGTCTGGGGAATCTACTTTCTTGACCTGAATGTTTAGTAAGGCAGGAGTGACACAACAGTTGGGTGTCCCCAGGGCCACAGCACAGCTCCCTGAAGGAGCAGTGGGTGTGAGCAAACAGACAGTAGCACCACAGGAAGAAGGATGAACCAGAGATATGGAGAGTGAAAAAGATGCAAACCAAAACAAGGATGCATTTTCTTCACTGCAAGTAGTGGGAGGTCTCCTAGCAGGGTAGGTGCTGTGCAGACCAGTGCACTGGTCCTCTCAGTGGTGCCTTAAGGTGATGGTAAAGGCAGCAGGTATAAAAGAGGGGGCAGGGGTTGGCATTTTGGTGATGGTGCTAATCAGAACTGTCCATGCTTGTCAGATCTCCCTGGTCACTGGAATGCCTGGACCTCCTTTGCTGCAAATCCCTTAGCCTGTGCATTCTGTAAACCTCAAAATGACACTCCTCAATGACCACCAAAACAATAAAAAGGTCAACCTTCCTCCCAGCTAAAAGCCACCAAGGGGAGCAGTAGCTGTTTAAAGCCCCAATCCTGGTCCTTCCTCCTAAGCTTTCCATCTAGGATTATTTGAGTTGATGTACAGTGCTGTCTGAGGAGTTTCTTGCTACAGGCACTGTATTGACATTGCCAGTATTTACTGCTCCTGCACAAAAAGAAAGCAGCTGGAACAAGAGCTTAGAAAGTATCAGTCTGTTCACAAGCCAGAGAGAGTCAGGGACTGAAAGCAGATATCATGAGGATGTTAAGATTTCATTTAATGACAAACTGTTCTCTCTTTCAATGGCCATCTCACTAATATGGCCAGAAGAATGACTTTCACTGGAGTCTAAAGACTGGGATTGTATTCAGGGTTATAATTCCTGTATGCACTGATGAGCTGGAAGAAGCCTGAAGGGAAATTAGATGTAAGAAAGTAACTCATGATGTTGGAGATGCCAGGGTTATATACATGAAGAAAGTTACTGAGATTCATTTTAACTTTAAGGGAAGATGTATAAGTGTATATAATAAAGGGGGGGTGGGGTGGGAAAAGAGCCTTTAAAACCAACAAAAAATGAACCCATATCTCTAACATGACTCCATGACTGTGGTAGTCTGTGAACAGTTCATTACAGTTGTCCTTCAAAGTAATTCCCAAGCTGGGACTGAAAAGTGATTTGGACACAAATGAAGTGAGAAGAAATAAAGACTATGGCATCCAAAAATGAAATAAATCCCTTAGAGCTTGATCTGAAGTGGAGGAAATACTGGGTAATGTCTTCAGGTCAGAAGAAATCCAACAGGATTTTGATTTAGCAGTGCCAAAAGCCAAGCTGCACTATTGCCAATTCATTGACTGTAACAACCTGACACCATTGCTGTCAGGAGGTGCTTACACTCTGCTCCCTCCTCAGTGGAGGTTCCTGGTGTGAGGCTGCAAGGATTTGGGATTGCAGCTTTCCTGGGTAATGAAGGGATAATAACCCTCATTTGGATGCACTTTAATTGGACAGTTGTTTGGTCTCAAAATGAGACCTGTGGCAAAACCTCTGGCTAACCAGAGTTTGTTTCTTTATAAGAAATAGAGAGAGACTTCATTTGATTAATTTAGGGCTCCTTCTTGCCTTTCCTCAACAAATAAGAGCTGCTTTGTCTGCTGGGGTGGGGAGAGAGATCTCAAAGGCTGCTGCTTTGTGCTGGGTGCTCTTCTGGATCAGGCCCTCAGGAAGCAGCCAGGATGCTGGAATTGCTGCAAGGGAGCTTAGGCAGAGACAGGGGCTGGCAGGTTTGTGCTCCAGGCTCCATGAGAAGACAGTCAGAAACTTTTTGTTTAAAACATTTCTCACTTTCTGCATTATTCAAGATTTCAGGCCTTTGGCAGAGTCCCTCCAGCATCCCCCACTGCAAACAAAGCCTCATCTGTGACCTGGCTGCTGGCCACTGGCTATGGCAAGGGGGAACTTTTTGTCCTTCCAAGGTTACAGATGGAACTGAAAAATCAAAAGGAGACTGAGAAGTTCTGAGGTCAGGGATAGCACAGATTTGCCCTGGAGTTTTAACCACTGGTGAGATATTGCACACCTCAGTTAGAGGCACATGCAATGAAGATGATCTTTCAAATATATTGGGCCAGGAGTCAGTTTTAAGTGTGTGGAGCAGTAAAGGAAAAGAAGGTAGTGGTCTGAGTGGAAAAAGAGTTGCAGATTGGAAGAGGTTTAAACAGTATTTGTCTGCTTTTATGTGGTGAGCTTCACAGCAAAGGAAGATGGCCAGAGGTAATGTTTGTCAGGGTGACAGCCCTGATGCATTTCACATGTTTGAAGAGAGTTTAGGTAAGGCAGAGCATGGGCTGAGTCAGTGTCCTGAGGAGGTTTGGGGAATGCCATGCCAAGTGACACATCTCAGAGAGGAGGACTTTTAACTGAAGGACATGGAAGATGTGTGGGGCTGCAGCAGAACTGTGAGTGCCTGAGGTTGAAGAGTCCAGCTGGAAATTTTGGCAGGGCTAATGGAGCATGCAATGAAAGGCTAGATTAGGACTGGGATCTGGAACAAAGCAGCCTGAGATTATCTGTTGGAAGATCGTGAATTAGCCTGTGATAATCAGCTTCCTGTGGAGCACAAGCTGTTGGTTTGACCTCCCCTGCTGGGTGGCTGAGCCAGCATGCTGATGGGCTAGATGTCAGCAAAGCCCTGAGACCCTGGGGGAAGGAACTGATGTGAAGTGTCCTGCAATGTTGAGAGACACAGCCTGCAGAGACTGCTGCCTGCTGGGTGGCAGGAGAAGCATCTGAGAAGCACCAGTGTGGTATTGCATGGGTGATGACAGCCTGAGTTGCACAGGATTAGCCATCAGATTAGTATTATCATTGCAGCAGAAGATGGATGAGGTAGCAACCTGAAAGCCAAAGGGACACTTAGTGATTTTTAAACTGGAAATTGATACAGCAGCCTGTGTGTTATCACAGGCAGCAAGTGTGGTACTGAAAAGAGTCATGGAGTGGAAGGTGAGCAGGTAAAACCTTTGGCTACTGGGGGTCAGCTAGAGGAATAGGAACTAAAGGAGGGAGGGGCAAATGACTGGAAAAGATTTTGCTGTGATAACAGCTGGGAAAAGTGCTTGTTATTGGGCTGAGTATATTCAGATCTATGGGGTTTTAAAATCTGGGAGTTAGTTCACTGAAAGGTCAAGGACTGAATCAGTGAGAGGGAATTTGAGGATGTCTCCAGGGAATGAGAAGCTCTTGCAGAAGATGCCTACAGCTGAGAAAGCTGCTGCCCAAAGTCACATCTCAACAACCTTTCTCTCCTGCTGAGGCAGGAACAAAAAGAGGAGTTGAATTTTTGCAGGTGGTGTCAGTTGCTAATAAGTGTGGTCACTTTGGGGTTTTATTGGTTACAGCATGGGAGAAAAATGGAATATTTAGTTGGTGCTGAAAGAGGTAAAATAAAAGTGGAAAGATGTCCAGTGCTGTTGAAGCAAAGCAGTAAGTGCTGCTGTGGACAGTGTGACTTGATCTCCCTTGCACCAAGCTGTGTTCAGCACTGCCACAGAACAAGCATGACATGCAGAGTGACTTCTGTTAGAGGAATTGAAGGTCAGCTTGTACCTGGATGCTGTTTCACATCTCATGGGGTGGTGTGTGCAAGGATTCACCCAGTAGTGTGTGCTTTGAAAGGGATGTAAGTAAATAGTATAGTAAGTTCTGCAGAGCAGGTTGATCCAGGGAAGTCTGCAAGAGTCAACAACCAGTTCCACAACACAAACCTGCTGTGGAATTGGATGGCCTCTGGTCTTTCTTTCCCTTAATGGTGATTAAGGTTCAGTTATGTCCTTGGTGGTAAGAACTGGGAGGCAATCATCATAAGAACTGGTGGCATCTCAGCTGTTTAAAACCTCAGTAAAAGGTTCTGCTCTTTCCACCTCTGAAGGAAGCAAGGACAGAGAGATCTTGCCTTGGGCAAGTAGGGGTCTACATTAGGGCCATGGGAATTCAGCCAGGCTTGCTGTGGGTGGGAGCTGCTCATTCCCACTGGACATGCATGACTTTGTACCATACCATGACTTTGATTACCCAGGGAGTTAGAGAGAGGGAGGATTGCACCATTTTTTTTTTAATCTATATCTGTATTACTATGTTTTAGGACAAGTGAAGGGGAAATGTTTGTTTCCAAAAGTGGCTTTGCAGCAACTCCTAGGAAGCATCACCCTCAGTCAGTCAGGCACACCCCACAAAGAATAAATAAGGAACTGGTACATGTGAACAGACCATGGGTTGGAATAATTGTCCTCCCAAACTCCCTCCAGGGAGTGCTGGTGGAGTCTGAACATTGTGGGAGGAGAACTAGGATTTATGAGGTGCAGATTCACTTCCCATAAATAAATAAAAATAAATAAGGAGGCTAAATTAGAAGTGAATACTGCAGCCAGCTCTAATGCTAAATAAACATGCTGAATTGTAATGAAAACAGTAAAGCCTGTTTGAACTGGAGCTAGAAACCCAAGGAGAAATAACTGTGTGGCACTTAAATTAGCACTCACCATAAAATATAAATATATGATATAAAATATACATTTTAATTTCTTCTTTTTTTTACCTCATGAGATTTTAAAATTCATCTCTTCCCTGTGTTTAGAAGGCTTGAACTAGGCCCTGTTCAATGCTGTACAGTGACATAAATCACTGAAGGCTTCTCAAATTCCTTGCTGTATGATTTTGGACAGTAACTGTGTTTGTAGAGGCTCTCCTGGGGGTGCATTTATCCTGATATGAGTGGTTTAAATTCATAGAGCTATCTCCATAGAAAGCATCTTGATAGGATTTTCCATGCTGTGGGGGGTTGCATGACTTTAATTATACAACTCAAGCTGAATGGGTAAAACTTCTATGCAAAGATAAGCCCTTTAGCAAGGCAGGCTCCTGCACTTGAACTCTAAAGAAAATCACTTTCTTCTTGTGAGTTCTCCTGAGAAGAGCTGGAAAAATCAATAGCTGCTCCTGCCATGGAGCAGAGGCTGCTTCAGAGCCAGCCCTGGGAGTAGTGTGCTGGGAGTATTGGGTGCAGTTTTGGGCATCACAGTACAAGAGGGATGTGAAGTTGTTGGGGAGTGTCCAGAGGAGGCCACAAAGATGGTAAAGGGTATGGAGGGGAAGTCTGATGAGGAAAGGCTGAAATCCCTTGGGCTGTTTAGCCTGGAGAGGAGGAGGCTTGAACTGCCATGAGGTCTCCCCTATAACTTTCTCCCCAGAGAGGGAGGGAGGGGTGGG
This sequence comes from Galbula dea, assembly GCA_013399015.1. Classification (NCBI taxonomy): domain Eukaryota; kingdom Metazoa; phylum Chordata; class Aves; order Piciformes; family Galbulidae; genus Galbula; species Galbula dea. The sequence goes on from VWZX01008184.1 coordinate 697,078, forward strand.
TCCTGACCTCTTCTCTCTGCTGACCAGTGACAGGACCCAGGGGAATGGCATGAAGCTGAGCCAGGGGAAATTCAGGCTGGATGTTAGGAAGAGCTGCTTTACCCAGAGAGTGCTGGAGCATTGGAACAGGCTCACCAGGGAGGCAGTTTTGGTACCAACTCTCCTGGAGTTCAAGAAGCACTTGGACAATGCTCTTAGACACATGGGGTGACTTTGGGGTTGTCCTGTGCCTAAAGAGGAGTTGGATTGGATGATCCTTGTGGGTCCCTTCCAACTGGGGATGTTCTGTGAGTGTTGGCTTGTGCTCTGACCATAGCATAGCTGAGATGACCCACTTCTGGGTGACATGAGTCTGCTCAGGGACCCCCAAGTACTAATCAGCCTCTGATGGCCATTTTAGACCACCTATTAAACTCTGTAGTTAAGGTTAAGTGGCAGCTGGAAATATAGACCAATACCATAGAGGCAGACAGGAGTGTTTCAGTGTGCAGACTGACAGTTGTGTGCCTCTAAGGATGTGGGCAGCATGCTGGCAGTTACAGGGAAAAGATTCACTAGTTCACCTCATAAAAATAGGATTATCTTCATCTCTGAGTTCTGCAAAGCAGCTCTTAGTGGCAGAATGTGTCTGTAGTCTTGGATTGTGTTACACAACAAATAGAATATAACTTAGAAGAAGAAACTAATAAGGTATATATCCTCCCAATGTGAAGTGGAAAGGAAGAAATGAGAGCTTTTTGCTTCATTGTAATAGCATGGGGCAGGGTGAGATAATGCTTCTGCATAGGAAATAAGATAATCAGCCCAAACCTATGATCCTACAGTAGAGACACCAGCACTGGAGGCAGGCAGGAGAGTTAATCAATTAAGGTGCAACCAAAATAGATTCATGGTCACTTAACAAGGTGTCAGGGCTCCTAGAGACACCACTCTGATGTATTTAAGTCTAATGTACAAATAGCTTTAAACAGAAAAGCATGAGGGAAGGAGAAAATGGGAATTTATGGCAGCAAGCAGCTGAGGTCAGCTTGCTTTCACAGAACAGGAGGAGAAAAAGGCACATGCATGCCAGAAGGTGGCTGCAGCACTTACTTCTCCCCTCAGTAGGAGGTAAACACAGAGAGGAAGTATCTGAATACCCATCCAGTGAGTTGTTCAAGTGATTAGGAATGGCCAAATGTGATTTCTCACCTTGAATTTTCCTGAGCAGTTATCTTCTGGTGAAGTTAAGGGCCTTGAGTCATGAGATCCAACCCCAGCCCTCCCCCTTTGAGTGTTAGCTCTGGGATTTGGCTTCTCAGCAAGTGTTCACATCAGTTTGGGGTTGGTTGTTTTTTGAGGGGTGGGAGGAGGGGCAGGTAGAATAGACCTGAGCCATTTATTTCTTTTCCCTCCATTGTTGTCAGCTTGTAAGAAGCCACCATGGCTGCTGGGTTTCCCATTGAAGCTTTGGGTAATCAGCAACCCATCTTGGACACCAGAGATGCAGCCAGAGATTCTCTGGAGCCCATCTCTGTCTGCAGACCTTGGCTGGGTGCTTCAAGACATATATATACAGCTGTGTAATCACAGAAACCCTTTTAAGCTTTGCCCTAAAGAGACCTGGGGGAATTCAGAGGTCCTTGCACACTGGGCTGTGAAACATGGACTGGGGTTAGCATGGCATTTGCAGGCAGGACCCTTGCTATCACAGTTTTCCTCCTGTATTTCCCATCCATGCAGGACTGCACCAGCTCTGCTGCCTTTCATGGTGAGAAAAATGGGGAATAACTGTGTTTCTTGCAGTGATTTTACTTACATGCTTCCACAGGAGCAGAGAATGTGCCTAACTGGGCTCTCTAGGGGCTGCATTTGGAAAGATATCTGAGTACTAAAAAGATCCTGGAGATGAAAATAAAGCCATTAATTCCAATGTTGAATGGCTTTTCTGTGCTGGTGCTCACACTTCCATGTTCATCCTTTGTTTTAGCACTACTGCCAGTGCTGCTGACTGACACAGCACCTCATAAGTGGACAGATTCCTAGATGACATGGATGATATATAAATATTTCATCCTGCAGGATAGCCATTTGTTTGGTTGTTTCTGGAGGCTGAGCCACTAACAGTTACATTACAGAGACAAAAAGGACTGAACTCCTGCTGAAGAAGGGCTGCTTTAGGCTGTTACCCTCACAAATCTGTCATTGCTAGATAAAAATAGATAAGAAGTTTAAGCTTCAGGCTTTGTCTGCTTCAAAGATTCCTTGAAAAAAGCAGGACTTCCCTCTTCTAAAACTGATATCAAACTCCAGTGATGTCAGTAGAGTAGGTGGGAAGAATTATAGCATGAGAGAAATGTTCTTTTTTCTCTTTGCTTTAGGAATCAAGTGTTGATTTTTAAAATTAGTAAATGTACTTTTAGAAATCTCTGGCTTAAGTCTCTTATTTGAGGCAAGAAGGTATCTTAGGCTCTTTGGTTTTTAGACCTAGCTCTATACCCATGTAAAAGAGAAGCAGGTGTAGGTAAACAGAAACCTTGAGTGTGCTTTAAGATCTTGGAGAACAGGCTGGGATCCTTGGGCCAGCCAGCAGCTCCTGCCCTCTGTGGCAGTCTGACAGCAGGATCTGGTTTGCTGTGAAACTCCAAGAGCAGCACCAAAACTCCAAATCATGTTATAGATGATGCTGCAAATCTGCTCCTCTGCCTGAGTTCAACAGGAGCAGGAGTGCCCAGGAGAGAAGGTCCTGCCTCTGAGCTAGGTGCATTAGATTCGGTATGAAAATCATCACCTTTGGAGTTAAGTTGGGAGTGTGGCTATAGGAGAGATGGACAGAGGAGAATTTTGCCTTCTTTTGTTACTTTATCCAAATGGTTCTTCCTGGACATGTGTGGTAGGTAGGGCTTTGACTTTGTAAATCCTCTGAGGCTCCTGTGTCGTGAGGAGCAGAGCTCCTCAGAGCCACATCATCTGGGAAAATCTGCAGTATTGCTCAGTACCATGGGGCAAAATGAGTATGATCTCAATTATACAATTATTCCTTTCACAGTTCCTTCCTCTTCCAGTCCCCCACCACAGTAGGACTGCATCAGGATGCAGGGCAGGTTCCTTTTTCCTTCCTGTTCCATCGCTCCTGAAACTGCTGCACATCTCCCCAGCAGCTCTATTGGCTTTATTTGTTTACCTTTCATTCTCCTCCTTATTCTCCGTCCTTTAAGGTCAAGGGTGACTGGCAGATCTGCCCAATTTATTCCAGTATATGCTCAAAGACACCTGGGTCACCTAGTGAGCCATGAACTTCTTCTTTGGCTGGGGTTGGATGACAGAGATCTACACCCCCCACCCCCAGTCAGCCACCGTATTGATGAGATTAGCTGGTAATTAAAAACCCAGCCAAGCCAAGCAGAGGAAGATGACTCAATTAGCAGAATGTCACTGAATCTCATTTACTTTGCTTATCACAGATTTCTTCTCTAATGAATTAGAAAAGAAGAGCAAGACACCTTCAGAGGGAGAGCTGGGGGCTTAAAGGCTTAAATGCTTTCTAACCCCTTGATGCTTGTGGTTGGGCTCCCAGGGAGTTTGCTGATGCTGCTTCTTGCACAGAAAGGTTGGCTCCCAGTAACTGTACCCTGAGAGAGCATAGCAACAGAAGTCAGGCTGTTCCCTATGACAGACACTTTAGGTCAACCTCTCCTTTGTTTATAAGCCTTCATGCATTTTGAAGTTGATAGCAAGCAGGAGTTTTGGATGTCGTGGCATGGGAAGGGTGCTCAGGGAGTGTTTGATTTTGGTGATGGTGGAACTGACATATTTGGGCAACAAAAGTGTTGAGGCATTTCCTGGGAACAAAAACCATGTCAGAAATAGACATTTTCCCCTCTAAGGAGTATTTCAAGGCACTTCTCAGTGGCTTCTCTCATTTCAGAAGTGATGTTTGGATGATTAACCATTAGAATAAAGTATTTTCCCATAGCCCTTTGGAAATACTTTAAGAGGCTGTTGGACAGATTGTACAGCTGGATTCATAGGGGAAGTGGAGACTCTAAAGCATTGTCTCCTCTCTTCATAGTAGATTGCATAGCATTATTATGGTTGATTTAGGTGAGGACACTACTGTGCCCTGAGCTCTTTACCTGCTCTGCATGACCAAGCCCACATGGCTTCATGGGTCTTGCTGAGCTCATGGGGACTCTCCAGGAGGTCTGTACAAGCTGGTCACACAATGGGGTCAGGACTGGAGGATGTCAGTTTGTTACTTGCATTGGAGCTTGTTTAGTTGTGATCAATACCTGATGTGGTTTAGCCTGGGAAGATGATTTCTGGCTTGGTAAAGAGACACCAATTGGAGCAAACCATCTCAGTCTGAGAACTTTGTTGAAGTGAGAATACATACAAGGGAAAATATGAAGCTTTTAAAGCTTCCAAAGCCATTAGAGAATCTCTCTCCAGAGACTTAATCCACACTGGCATCTCTAAGAGGTCAGTGAAGTGGTTTGGAAACTGTAATGAGAGGTATGCTTCTCTGCAAGTGTGTGTGTGTACACAGTGATTGCAGGAGGGAGGGAAGAGTTGAAAATGAGAAGGGATGGGAAGTCTTCTCTATTTCTGTTCTGAATCCATTAGCAAGGAATGATGAGAAATGGTGGTTCAGTGAGGTTGTAACTGTCCCTAAAATTCACTGCTTCCACCAAATTTATCATGCAGCTTCCACATAGAAGAAGAAAATGTTTAGATGTAAATTACTGTGCGGTATGGACCCAAGTATTTTGCAGTTTTAAATCTTACACCTTAAATACATTTTTCAAGCTATTCTCAATCCCTGTTTTCTTATTGCTTGCCCTGGTAGTTCTCTTTCTTTCACAGAAAACAATTCCTTGAGCAACAGAGGTAAGATAGGCAACAGAAGAGATTACCTATTGATTCATTTGGCCTGTGGAGGTATCAGCTGTAGAGACTGGGTCTTTTCCTGGTTTCTGTCAGTGAGAGATTTCTTGCAGGCTTTGAGAACAACAGATGGCAAGCCACAGGTGACTGCAGCTTGATTCTGTTGCTGCAGCATTGGAGCTGGTGGAAGTGTTAAGTAGAAGTATTTAATGCAAAGAGGTAGGAGTGAAAAGTGGTGAAGAAATCTGGGGAGTTCCTCAGGGATCCAAGGATGAGAGGCTTAACCTTGATGCTGTGAAACAAGGAGTGAGAAGCTGAAGGATGTCATCAGCAAAGCTTATCCTGGAAAAGATGAGGCTGTACTGAAAATGTGAGGAAGCCTGCAGGCATGGGTGCTGGGTGTTGGATGGGATGAAGAGAGGGCTGTGTCTTTGCACAGGAAGGTGAGATTCACCTTCCTATAAAGTATCTGTTAAGAGTAAAAGAAAGATGTGAGCCAGAGTGGATGAGAGGAACTGCTGCTTTTACACCCTATAAATCTCAGGGATGGGACAGATCAAAGGGGAGAGGATCCCAGGTTTAAGACTATTGAATGAAGCCTCTCCCCTGAGGCACTCCTGTTGTAAGAGTTAGTGCAGCTATCTCTGTTTCACTCCCAAGCAGCACCATGGAAAAGGACTGGTCAAACGGTTCCTAAGCTCAGTTATACAGCAACCCTCTTCCCCATGGGACCCCTGAGTGCTTTAGAAATCAGACACATCAGGGAAAGAGCTGTCAAACATTTATTAAGTGAGATCACTGGGAAACACAGTGGATAAAAGGAACTGAAGCCTCTCAGGTTCGTGTGTTTATGCTCTTTTAGCCTGCCACCATCCATGCATGGCTCTCCCTGAACTCCTTGAGGGGCTTCATCCCTGGTCCCTCCCCTCTACATCAAGGCAGCCATGGCTCATTTAGCTAGAGGGAATTTGGAGGCAGGCAGAGGCTGGGTGGATAATAAGGCACAGGAGGTCCTCTTATTGCTTTTGGGGGAGCTAAAGATGAGCACAGCAAGGAATGGTTTCATTCACACATAACAAGCTTAGACACCATCAAGTGTTGCTCTTAATTCTCCCTTCTTTGCTCAGAAAGAGGAGCCAGAGAAGCTCTGAGCCCTGCAGGATGGAGCTGTGTGCATTTTTCTTCCCCCTGCTCCCAGCCAGCTCTCCTGTGGTGACTGAGGTCCACATCTTTGCCCAGGGGTTGATAGTTACCATCACTGCTCAGCATGGGAGTGCTGGCTGGGAAAAAGAGGTCCAAGAGCCTGGTCTGGATTTGCTGCTGATGGGGAAACACCCATGGCTGCTTCTTGGAGTTGTAGTCTGGCAAAACATGGCTGTAGAGGAAGAAGAGCAGAGCAAGGGGAAGGGGAGTGGAGTGCATGGTTGAATATGAGAGGGAAGCATCTGGGAAGTGAGGAAGGGTTCTGCCAGAAGAAGAGCAAAGAAGCTGAAACTTTATTTCTGTGGAGCTGAGGACTTGCTTGGACAGTGCTGGTCCTGATCAAGGCTGCTAGATTTTCCCTAAGCTCACCTGCTAGGAGGCAGCTGACACTGCCCAGCTGCCTTGCTCAGCAGTGTGACAGCCTTCAGACTGCTTTTCAGCTAGTGGCTTTCTCCTCCCAAAACTATTCCCCAGCATCTGATTGCCCAACCACAGTGCTGCTGCTGCTTGCACTTTTACAATAATATATTTTATTCTGGTGCCTTGCAGGAAGAGGCATATGGGGTTGGCTAGTGCCTTTGCTCTCTTTTGGGGCTCACCCATTAGCCTGGCTTTGAGCAGGTACCAGGGCACTGAGGGTGCTTTGGATGGAGAGAAAGAGCATGAGACATTCTCTCAGCACAGGTTTGTGCTGTGCCAAAACCAACAGCTGAAGTAGTAAGGCACCAAGAAGTCTTAACATGACCTAATAAAAACACAGAGATGCAGTCAAGGAAGCTGTCCTGTAGCCCCAAGGAAAATCAGAGCCCTAAAGCTGTGGAAAGTGAGCACAGAAGACACACAAGTGAGAAGAAAAGGGAGCTGGGACTTCTGAGGGCTCTTGTTCCAGCTGCTTCTCTGTATTGGAACCCAAAGGTGGGGCTGCTAGAGGCAGCCTGCCCTTCCTGCCATGGCAAACTGCAGCTTACTGGGGTAAATCCAGCACAGAACTGGTCTTGTAGGAAGGTAATTCCCTCAAGAACCTTACAAACACTAAAAACAAACAAAAACCCCAACACACACACACACTCCCTCCCCAGAATTGCTTTTATTAGCCAGGGAGAGAGTTAATCTGGGACTTGAGTGAAATAAGATGATGAATCCTTTAACTATGGTCTCTAGCTGTGTTAACCAAATAACATTGGGTCTTTGACCCAGCCTCTGAAGGCCTTCTACAGAGGAATGCCAATGACCCAGGCCTTCATTATCCTGTCATTACACAAATCCTGCTGTTAATTTATGTATAGGAAAGGACTAGCAGCTACATAAGGCTCCATCAGCTGCATAATTGCTGCATATATTATAAACCAGCAGTAAATGCTGCCTGTGAATACAAACCACCTCTGCTCATTAGTAACCTGCAAGAATTAATTAACCAGGGGATGGTTCTGCCACTCATAACCCTAGGTATTGCCCCAGTGTGGCTCAAGATCTTGGTCTTTCTGATGACTTTAATGGAGAGACCAGAGAATCCAAGATCAGTGTATGGCTTAAACCAAAGCTGAATAAAGCAAAGTTGGGGGGTGGTGTCCCCCAGCCAGTCCATCCCTTTCTGACAGCAGACATGATCCTTGCCACCATCTGCAGGAGAAGGTCTCCTGATCAGGTTTTGGCTCCTGTCTAAACCCATCAGTTTCCAAGGCAGAGCAAAGCTGTCCCAAGGGGGAAGGCTACAGCCTGCATTTCACCTGTGCTCAGGGCTCCTCACAGCCAGAGCCATGGGGATTCCAGGAGTCACCTCTGCTATGGCAGAGGTATCCATCAATGCTGGCATTGACCCTGCTCTCTGTGAAAGCCCTGGTAGCTCCTTCTGCCCTGCAGTGATGTGAAGAGGTCATTGTCCAACCTGCTATGGGGCTGGATGCCATGTTCCTTCCCATCACTGTTGGCAGTGTGGGATGCAGGCCCAGCTGAAACCTTTAAAAGAAATGAAATGACCCTAGAAATTAAATGAGAAACTGCAGAAAGTATTTAGGAATTCTCCCCAGTGACATCTGTATACCAAGATTAATTTGCTAGCACAGTGCTTATAAATTCCCAGCTTTCTGTTTGCTTATGTACAAGAAAAATGGGCTCTGCTAGACTGACTCCAGAATGACTTCAATTACACATGCAGCCCTTATTAAAGGGAAAAGCTCTCTTCTGCTTTTTCTTTAGCTCTTCCCTGTGAGGGTGGGGAGACACTGGCACAGGTTGCCCAGAGAGATTGTGGAAGCCTCATCCCTGGAAGCTTTTAAGGCCAGGCTGGATGGGGCTGTGGGCAACCTGCTCTAGTGGGAGGTGTCCCTGGCAGGCAGGGGGTTGGAACTAGATACTCTTTAAGGTCCCTTCCAACTCTGACAATTCTAGGATTCTGGTTAGCAGTCAGCCACCCTCCTGCTAATCTCATCCCAACATTTTGCTGGTTCTGATTGTAGGGAATGCTTTAAAGGCTGTGTCAACACAGTAAATTTTACACTGCCAATAAAACCTGTTGGTGAGCTCACTGGGAAATTCCTAGATCTTGGAAGGCAATTAATGTTTGAAATACACAGTAATCTGTTTATTGCCACTTTTTATACTTCTATGAAATTAGGTTAGCAGTCAGTAGCTAGCTGTAAACTACAGGACTGAAATAAACCTGAAGTAATAAATACTGTGTATTACACTGTAGAACCTTATTAGTAGTCTAATTTTCAAAGGAGTGTTGGACAGAAAATGATTACTATTTCCAGTTTATTCTTGAAATACAAACATTGGATGAGACCTAGCTTGTGAAATGGATCTGTGACATCTGGTAATTATGCTGAATCTAATGATGGTTACACTTTAGCTCCAGCTAAATGCTAATAAGCAAGGGGTAGCAGCTTTAATTAAATCCAGAAAAGATCCCTGAGAGGTTGACACTGGGAAAGCTGAGGTAGGAGCTGATCTTAAGGACTACCTGGTTCTGCCTGCTCTGACTGTGCTGTTATCTCTCAGCACATAAACACCACCAGGGCTAGCAGAGGGGCAGGGACTGATCTCAGTCTGGTGGACAGAGATAGGACTAGGGGATATAGGGTCAAGTTGAGACAGGGGAGGCTCAGGCTAGAGATTAGGAGAAGGTTTTTTAGCCAGAGGGTGGTTGGGCTCTGGAACAGCCTCCCCAGGGAAGTTGTCTCAGCACCAAGCACCATGGAGTTCAAGAAGTGCTTGGCCAATGCTCTCAGGGGTGATCCTTGGGGGGGGTCCTGCATAGGTTAAGGAGCTGGACTCTAGGACCCTAGTGGGTCCCTTCCAGCTCAGTAGATGCTGTGATACTGTGGTAGCCAAGTAAATCTGTAACCATCAACTCTGCAAGGTAGAAATTCAGGCTGAGGAAGGCTGATCTTGTGCTAGAAATACCTTGGTTGCTAGTGTAATGCAGACAACATAAGCCTGTCTTGCCCATGAGAGTTAAGGTGCTCATATTATTACAGACTAACCTGTAAAGTCTGAGCCCAGCAAAGTTGAAACCCTGGGTTTCTGCTCATTCATGTCAAGTTTATACCAGATTCTATTCTAGACTGCTGTCAGTGGGAAGGTTGAGGGATCAGTGAAAGCTGAAAGCAGGGTCAGCCCTTTTGTCCTTGCAAAAAGCACTCATAAACAATTGGTGCCATTCAGGGCTGCAACAGTCTATTGGCAGAGGAAATCTTTTTCTTTATCATTGACACTAAAGCAACCTCTCTTTGATATTCCTGTGTAGTTGATGACTAGTTAGCAACAAGTCTCTCTTCCTGAGCAAGCTCAGAGAGGCTAACCTGAGGCCAACCTTAAATTCATTGACAAGAAGGTATTATTGTATGGGTTTGGGCCAGGACACAGAATAGAAATAATGATTTCCTGATACTGAGGGGCAGAGGGCAGAAATCTCAGACCTTTCTTTGACCTTCTGCAAACTTGACCAGGAAAAATCACAACAGTTTCTGTCTAACAGGGAAAGCAAGGGCTCAGATATCTTAGAAAATAATTTATGTTCCCTTTTGAGACTCACCTAAAAGAAAACCTTTGCCTTTCAAATGCTGAAGTCACATTAAGGAGTCACTTTTTATCTCTTTTTTTAGTCATATTCACTCTCTGTATTCAAAGATTAAGTAAATATATAACTCTGCTTCATGTCACCCTCCTGCTGCCACCAATTGGACTGAGGTCTTTTCCTGTATGTGACTGCAGCAAGGCAGAAGTGCTGTCAATCTGTAAAGAAAGCAGCTTTTTATGGCCTCTTTTTGGCAAAGGAACTCTGTTCAAATCTTGGCTGTGGTATCTTAAAGGTCACTCAAAGTTCTGACCTTAATCCTGCAGACAGGGTTTTGGTTGGAATTGAGTGAAAGAAAAGCTGTTGTTGGGCATTTCAGCTCTGGGGTTCTTTATACCCTAATTTTTGGGAAAATACTGGAAATAAACAGATCAGCAGACTCCAAGAAAGGAGTCAGAACCTCTGGAAGTAAGACAAAAGGGAGGTAGATGTGTCACAGGGTCTGTTGCTTGCCTGGTGCACTTTGGGTGCAATTATCTGTTTAATTAACTGACAGTTGCTGTGTCCAGGCAGTTCAGGGGATTCCTGGTCCTTGCTAAGTTGTCACTTGAGGTCCCAGTGCCTGAGCTGTGTGGTGCAGCATAGGGAGACCAGGAAACACATAGACACAGCTTGCAGGGACACAGTGGACCCATCCTACCTCCAACCCAGGACTCTGGGCAGGAGGAAAGGTCACACATGGGCAGTGTGTTAGCACATGCTGGAATTTTCTCTCAATGGTCAAAAGGTCTTTTTTAAAACTTAGTTTTATTTAATTTGAAAGTGAAGAACATCCAAGACTGCAGGGACATCAGACAGGAAAGATGGGCACCAGCCAAACCAGGTTGCTTTGGTGCACTTAATGCTTGTAAGAATTTAAGGGTGTTTTTAAAGCAAAATAGAGGTGTTAAAATATGAAGAGTGTGAGAATACAACATGCAGCTCCTCTAGGAGTAAAATGCTATGAGTTCTGTATCCTTTGGGGAGGAGGGAGAGAATAAGACAAAAGTTATCAGCCTTCTGATACAAGATAGCAAAGGAAGGAGAGGGAAGTGGTTTGATTATGCTGTGACCATCAAAACATGCAAGTGATGAATATTAAGTCTGTTGTTAAGAAAGACTCAGGAGGGAATAGCTGGGAAAAAGAAAGCAGTAGATAGGAATTTAATAAGCAAATGAACAGAAGCCATAGTAAATATAAACCCAGAAGATTCATGGATGAATATGATATGGTGAGAGTCAAAGTAGCTTCTGTACAAAAGGAAGTTATGCCTCAGAAAAGGGAATTCTCCAGGGGCAACATGTATATGAGGCTCATTTTTGTCATACTTTCAACAACATCTGGCACTAAAGGCACTCAGAGAAACTCAGCTCTCCAAAATCAAAGGCAAAGCACTCTGGCTAAAGGACAGGAAGCAAGTGATAAGAGTGAGCAGTTTTCTAGTGGAAAGCTGCTGCTGCTGTGTTTCTTCTGGATTTTAGGTAGAACCTGTGCTGCTCAACACATTCACAAATGGTCTGGAAAAGAGGATTAATTAATAGGAAGAAGGCAAAATTTAATGAACCAGAATATTCAAGGCAGTAAAAGCTAAAAGTGACTGCAGAATAAACATGATATCAAGTGGCAGCATGGAACCAAAGGCTCAGTGTTGATAAATGCAAAGTAATAAACAAAGGGAGAATAACCTGAACTGTTCATACACCTTGATGGGCTCTAGATTAGCTATGGCCACTGGGGAAGGTGGTCTGGAAGTCACTGTGACTTATTTCTCTTCAAGCATCAGCTAATCCTAGCAGCAGTCAAAAAAGCAAATTGACCCTTAAGAATTATTAGGGAAGGAAGTGAGACTGAAGCAAAGCAAACATTCTGCTACTCTCTAAAGCTGTGCTCATCTCTCTAATTTGGTATGCAGTTAGAGTCCTCATCTCAGAAAGGATCTAAGTAGGGACAGGCATGAATATTACTATATAGTTTCCATCTGAGGAAACTGCAAGTCTTCAGCCTGGAAGAGAGATCACTTAGGAGAAGATAAAATAGAGTTCCTTAAAATCAGTGATGGTCTGGAGCTGGTGAGAAAGGAAGGATATTTCATTGTTTCTCAGGAATGAAAAATGGAGAAAGAAATAGGCAATACATTTAAAACATGAAAAATGAAATCTCCTGTGCCATTTCTATGTACACACTGCTGCAGACCAGCCTGCTGTAGCTCATCTCTGATTCACTGATGCTTCAGGCAGGACTGAGAAGCCACTTTGACCTTGTACAAGGCAAAGAGGAGAAAGCTACTACAGCACCCTCCTTACAGCAGCACCTCCCATCTTCTTTCTTTGGGGTGTTTTGGGTTTGTTTTTTTCCTCCTGAGTTATGCAAAGAAGTTTCTCTGTGTCTTATAGCACTTCCCAAGCACCTATCCCAGCTCTGGCAACCTCTCATGTAAGGAGAGATGAATATATCACAGAATATCTATGGCTTTAAAAAGTTTTGTCTTTTAAAGAGGTCTGCTTGCCTTCCAAACTGCAAAGCACTTTGAGGTCTGGGGATGAAAAAAAACCCCAGTGCTGTAGAGAGCACTAAAAGTGCTAGCACTGTGTGGGGTAAATCCTGCAGCATTAGGCAAGCCTGAGCTAATGACTGGTTTCCAGCAGAGGAAGGAGGCAGCAGGCTGAGTAGAGGTCTGAGTTTTCTCTCTTCTCTTTCTGCCACCACCAGAGGAGGAACTTTCATGCTCAGTTTGCATGACAAAATGGAATGAACCTCTACAGCAAGTAACTTAAAAGTGAATAACTCATTAGTACTTCTGCCCTCCAATTACATCCCAATTTGCCTACCCCATCAGGTGCTGGTTAAATCCCACTGTATTTGGCATTTCCATCTCTTCTGCCAGTAATCACTTTGATACCTTTGAGGTTTATCCTGGCTGCTCTCACAGTACTGTGCATGGCTTAGAGTGGAGAGTGGAGCATGGAGCTGCCTTTAGACATGGTGTCCTGGTCATAGCTGTGGTGGGTTCAAAGACCACTACTCCCCACAGCTTGTCCTCTCCTTTCCTCCTAATGCTTCCTGCCCTTTTCAGCCCTGCAGCTATAATTTGTGTGTGTACAGGGAGCAGTCAGTAACCCACAGAAAGGCTAAGGTTGGAAGCCACCTGCAGAGACTGGCTGGTCCAATATCTCTGCTCCAGGTGGGGTCAACTAGGGAGGACTTTCCTATGTTTCTTGTCCTGTCACTGAGAATAGTCTGGCTTAGTGTTTTTTGCTTCTTCCTAGTAAGTATTTAACTGTATTAAAAAGACACCACCTCCCCTGAACCCTCTTTCCTACAGCAAGCCTCACCTCTCTCAGCCTCTCCTCATATCTGATGCTCCAAGCCCTTAATAATTTCCTAATCTTAGTGGCATTTTGCTGGATTTGCTTCCATAGCTAGGTGTCCAGAACTGGACAAGCACTGCTCCAGACAGATCTCCCCAGGACTGTTGAACCCTGCCAACAGCAACAAGAACACCACAGCCAAATGCAGCCTCTCTTGCCCTGGATGGTAAAAGACAGAAGCAGGTCACTTCTGAGCAAAGTACATGCAGGGTTTTGGGAGCTGGAGGGGGATAACATTGTCTGTGGCTTATTGATGACCAGAAGAGAAGGGCATTTTTCCTTTGCACTGATTTAGGACTGGTAGGTCAGGGTGCAGAGGGAGACTAGCTGGCTCCATGCTTTGGCTGGCAGCAACTTGATGTCCCAAGAACTGCTCCTCTCTTCTAGCTGTCTCCCTGTACATCTGCCAGCTTTCTCCACAGGCTTGGAAGTCCTTGCAGCATTGTGTTGGATGGATGGGCTTATGTCATTTGTGAGAATGGGATGTGTGATTTAGGCTGGTGTTAGCAAGCTGTGAAACAGTGCCCAGCAAGCGAGTATGTTTGTAAGGCACAGCTCAAGAGAGATACTGGCTCAGCTCCTGGGAGCAGGGTATCTGTGTTAGACCAGAACAGCCTTTTAGCAGGGTTAATTAGCCTGTGCATTGCTTGTCACCACTCTCCAGGTGCCAAATCTGGAACTAGTCTGGCTACAGATGAAGTACACTCTGTGTATTGCCTGTTGTAAACGTGCCTGTAGGTTGCCTTTTTACTTAGGGCTTAGCTCCATGAAGGGATTTGAAGACCTAATTTTCTGCAGCCATCAGGAGTTGGGCATTCAGTTCTGTTTGAAGTCAGTTCTGGGGTTCTTAGGCCAGTGTTACTCAAGAGATATTCAATATGATTCTGTGAGTAAATCATCATTGTTCCCTTTACTGGCAAAGGGTCACTTTGATTTATACCAGCTCAGGAGCTGGCATGCTGATTGTGTAGGAAAATGCTTGCAGTTTCTGCTCAGGCCTATGGCTGTGTCTCAGAGTGATCTGTATTCCACTGTGACAGAGTTTTTTTCAACATTTGGAAGCCATTTACAACCTCACTGCCATGCTGTGACATGATGCATTGCTTTCTAAGCAGGCTCTTAACCAACCAGAGCCTTGAATCCATAAACTGGCTGGGGTTTGGCAACACTTTGGAAATCTCCTAGCCAAATGGCACACATCATAGCACTCTATGAACAGGCTCCACAAAGATCTGACTCTGAAATGGTCACATTTCTTATACCAAGATATTATGAGGCTACTTAAGTCTTATTTCCTTTAAAA
>VWZX01008184.1:711891-741694 GCA_013399015.1 Galbula dea
TTAAAAAAAAAAAAAAATATATATATATATATAACCTTTTCTAGGTGTAAAGTGCCACATCTGAAATACATGATCTGCTAACTTCCTCTGATGTTTTATTTCACAGAATCATAGAATTGTCACAGAGTTGGAAGGGACCTTAAAGGTCATCTATTTCCAACCCCCTGCCTGGCAGGGACACCTCCCACTAGGTCAGGTTGCCCACAGCCCCATCCAGCCTGGCCTGAAAAGCTTCCAGGGATGAGGCTTCTACAACCTCTCTGGGCAACCTGTTCCTGGGTCTCACCACCCTGACAGTGAAGAACTTCTTCCTAATATCCAATCTAAATCTCCCCTCCTCTGGTTTGCATCCATTCCCCCTAGTCCTATCCTTACCTGACCTCCTAACAAGTCCCTCCCCAGCTTTCTTGCAGGCCCTTCAGATACTAGAAGGCCACCAGAAGGTCTCCTCAGAGCCTTCTCCTCTGCAGACTGAACAACCCCAACTCTGTCTGCCCTTGTAGCAGAGGTGCTCCAGCCCTCTGATCATTCTCTTGGACCTTCTCTGAGCTCTCTCCAGCACCCCCATATCCCTCTTGGAATAGGGGCTCCAGAACTGGATGCAATATTCCAGGTGGGGTCTCAGGAGAGCTGAGTGGGGGAGGAGAATCTCCTCCCTCGACCTGCTGGCCATGTTCCTCTTGATGGCAGCCCAACATTCTCCTCAGACAGCATCTTGCTTCTAAACATAGACAACTGTTGGAACTAGATGATCTTTAAGGTCCCTTCCAGCTCTGACAGTTCTATGATGCAGAGTTCCTTGATGCAGGTTTGATTTGATTTGTGGTTAAGGCTTTTCTTGGTCCTGTAAAGCCTGATTCTTTCAAAGGCACAAGACTAAAAACTAACCCTGCAGGGTGCAGCCCAGCCATAAGGTGCAGACAGCAGCTTTGTTTTCCTGCTGCAGTCACTTGAAAAGCACCAGTTTCTAGGTGGTCATACTGAGGAGTGGTCTCCTTGTGACCACATGCCAAAATGAAGTCTGTTGTAAAATCTGAGAGAAAAGAGAAACCTGTGACTTACCTTGAAATTTGCCTAAGATGTAATTTGTCCTTTTTTTTCCTCTTCTAAATGAGCCACAGAGTCTTCAGCAAATGGTTGAAGAGGACCCCAGCTTGGCAGATAGCTCCTACTGTCTCCTTAATGGGAGAATAAAAGATCTCTTTTCTCAGTAGGGCATTCAGTGAAATGCTTTGGGAGTTTCTGTTGCAGTGTGGCCAAAAACAAAAGGAGAAAAAAAATACAAGGAAAGAGTATTTTCTGGCTGCCACCTGCATGTCATTCAGAATGGCAGCTGTTAATAACCCAATTACTTTGGCATCCTCTTCAGCTTCAATTTCCATCCTCTTCTATAACAATCTAAGAGGCTGTTGCCAGACTGCCTAGACAATCCTTAGTGCTACCTGCATCCTAAATCTGCAGATGCAGACTCAACCACTGTAAAATGAAGCCTGGCCTTTTGCACCAGCATCTCTCTGCATTTTATGTTCTCCTTGAGCTGGGTTCATGGAGTTGAGGAAGGAGTCTTTGTTATTAGGCTTTGTATTGCTCTTTAGGCACTGACTTGTTCATCTGAAAGTGATCTTCTGTGGTGGTGTAGATAGTGCAGGTGCTGCACCTAGCACTTGAGGAGATCCAGGAGGGTTCTACCCAGCAAATACAAAGCATATCTGGAGGAAGGACAATTTTAGGCTCTCCTTGTGGACATCAAGTCAAATCCATCATGTGTTATTTGCCACCTGCTGAGCAAACAGAGAGAGCAAGTCAAGATCTCAGCCTAGTTGCTGTTGAATTAAGATGCCTGTGTCATCCAAGGCAATACTCTTGTTGACTGAATGACTGTAAGAACCCACCTATGTTTGGGGCCACCAGATTGTGGTAGAGCATGATTTGGGGCCACCATGGTAGTTCCCATCCAGCCATTTGTCCTCCTTCCTGTCAGATCTAACACACCATGCTTTTCTGCACACTATCACAGAGCAAGACTTGTTTCAGAGGGGGAAAAATATGTTGAGTACTGGATGCTTTTGATTCCTTTCATGCATGGACTCATGGAGCATGGGTTGTTATCAGACCAACCCTTCTGCTTCATGTGTGGGCTTTGACCCATGGGTGCACAGGGTGTGATAAATGACCTTTGCAAGCCTTCATAGATGAGCAGGTGGCTCTCATGGAGGTGAATATCCTGAGTGCTGATCAAACCCAGAATTAGATGATCTTTAAGGTCCCTTCCAACTCTTGACAATTCTAGGATTGGATTTGCAGTCAATATGGTAACAAAATCAGCATCCTCATGCACATTTCCTTTGTCACAGAGAGAGGTCACATTCATCAGAGGGAGTTTCTTCCAGCCCACCACCTCCTGAGTTTTTCCCCAGGAGATGAGCACTGCTGTATTATATCTGGATTTTTGATGGGCAGGTTCAGCACTAATTACACCTAGTAATAAAGTCCTATAAATCTCAGGGTTAAAAATTGCTTTTTGAATGAATCTGCTGTTACATGTAATAGCATAGAGCTCTTTATTTTATCTTCTGCTTTCCATGCCTTTCCAGTGGGTCAGTGACTTACCACAGATGCTTTTTTCTGTTTTTTTTTAGTCTTTAAATAATGATCAGTGATGTGGTTTCTTTTTAGAGTTTTCATTTTCTCTTCTATCCTCTTTTCTCTGCTACTCTCCACACTTCTCTAAAAACAATTTAATACCAGAAGCTGTTAACTGCAGTTTAGACATTTCCAGATCATGCAGAAAGTCACAGGCTAGATCTTAAAGATGAATCCAGCTCTCCAAAAACATTGGGTGTCATTTTAACTTTAGAGCAAAATTTTAATGCTTGTATCCTGTTTTTTCTCCATTCTCTCCTTTTTCCTTTTCTTTTTCTGACAACTCTGTGGGAGATGCAGAACACCAACATTTCAGTGAAGAATCAGGAAATATTTACTGCTGTGAAATAGCTTTCTTATTCTGAAATCACTTCCATTGTCAGGATAAAAATGTTAGGCAGCTGCATGAGTGGTAGTGCTGGAACAAAGATACTGTTATGTTCTTTTTCCAGTCCAATATTCCCCTTTGTGCTGCAATCCCCTGCAGAAGTGAAGGCCAGATTCAACCTGGTGAATCACCTATCAAAGCAGTCTGACTTGGGCTGTCAAATAACTCTGATTTATTTCAGGTTTTAGTGTGGCCACTGGTTCCAGGAATGTATTTCTTCCATGTTCCTTCACAGGTTTCATTTCACCCAGTTATTTTTGTTTAAGTATCTCAGTGAGACACAGGAGCCAATGCTGCAGAGCTGTTGATCACCTCCTGCCTCTCCTAGCAGTCAACCCAGGGTGATATGCACAACCCACATCTCAAATGCTGCTTGCTGCACTGTTTTCCCTCCCCCTGTTAAGTGTGTGAGTCATAGAGGAATAGCAAAGGTAGAACTGCTGGGGGGGAAACCAAAACAGAGACAAGAGGTGTGAAGAAGTTGACTTCAAATCAAGGCAGGAGTGGATACCCTGAGGGAAATCCTTGGTGTGAACCAAGGAGCAGTAAATCCAGTTCCAAATTCCCTTTTCATTATGATTGGCTCATTTTAAGAAGCTGAGCTGGGTTTTCCTGGGTATTTCATATGTGCAGTATCTATTGATTGGAGCTGGTGTTGGTCCATGCTTGCCTGTTTCAGAAGTGTCAGAGCAGCTGCTGTGCTGAGCCTGCTGCACATAATTGCTGAGCTCAGTAGTCTCATGGCTTGTTTGGGTTCCCTGCTATCTCTTGTCTTATCCTTCTATTGGAATGCCTTTAGGATAGGAATATCTCTTGCCTTGTGTGCAGCAGCTGAGGTGATAAAGATCCTGACTGTGCTTAGTGCTTCTAGGAATTACTACCCCCCAAAAAATCCCCATCCCATCATTTATTGATATGGCATGCATCAACCTGAGACATTTCATGGGCCTTAATAGGCTTTGCATCAGTTTCCTCAGTACCTCTGGCCTTTTTTGGTTCCATTATTCATGAAGGAACATGTTTAATTCAGAGTTAGGGACTGCAAATAGATCCAGTGTAGCTTGTGACACTCAGTGCTTTCATCCACAGTTACAGAAGTTAGCCCAAAGCTTAGAGCTGCTTCATCTACCTGGGGCATCATCTCATGGGTACCTCATCTACCTCCCTTCTGAGGCTGCTTGGGCTCCTCTAGAATAAAGAGCTGGTTCCTCCACCTCCTGTGGATGATTTTTCTCTCTTTCCCCTTGGGATGAGGTGTGTTCCCAGAGTTCATCAACTGCACTGCATGCCTCAGGTCTAAAAGGCAGCCTTTGAGCATGGAGTGCCAAGTCAGCAGTGGGAGTTGAAGAGGTCAAAACAAGGGTCATGCTCTGCTCCATCCTATTTTCATTCAGGGAAAGTCTTTCTGACAACCTTCCATTATCTTTTTTTCCCCCAGCTTTTACCTAAAGATAAAAAGCAACAGCTTATAATTCATTACAGTTCATTAAAATGAAAATAAAATTTATTTTGCATCCAAATGAAAAAAAAATAGAACTTGTTCATTATTAGCATATAAATGGTATTTTTTTGTGTGTCACTCTGCCACAAAATCACTTACATTTTCAATGATCACAGCACACAAAATTAATTTTTGATAGCCTTTTGTGATTTGGTTGAAAATTCTCATTTCTTTTTGTGCATTAACAGCAAACTGTATCCACTGCTATTCATACCAAATTTTAGATAATGAAGCAATTAAAAATACATGGATTGAAGATCTTATCTCATTTTTCCTCTGGCCTATTTCTGCTTCATTATTCATGAAGGGGTATGTTTAATTCAGAGTTAGTAATTGCAGATATATCTAGTATAAATTGTGCCTTATATTCTTTTACCCAATTTCAATTTATTTTAGCAAATAGATGTATGAGGGGGGAAAAAAAAAGGGCAGGAAAGACAAAAGGGCAAAAACTACATCTCAGTGTCACCAAACAAAACCTTCCAGGTCTATTGCTTGTAAAGTATGTCTGCAACTTGGGGAAAAGTTGATGCAATGAACTTGGCACACTAAGAACCTCAGATTCCCATCACATGGCTGAGTTAAATGATTCTGATCTGAAGCAGTTGGGGAGACCTCATGATTCAGTGTGACTTCTGTTCTGCTGCTCTTAACCACAAAGTCAAAAAGTCCTAACTTGGTGAAGTAGAGACAAAAACCTAGATAAATAGCAGAGTCAATCTGAAATTCAAGTGTCTTAGGCAAAGGGGAGGAACCTTCACCTGGCCAGAAGGTGTGAGTGAGTCTGGATCCTGTGTTTACATGTGCCCTGGAGCTGCTGAGGGTGTGTCTGTAATAGCTTGCTAAAATGTTCAGATCCTGAACACATAAAAATCATGAGAGCTTCCTCAGGTTTTGGGATCCAAGGAAACAAAAGCCACTTTGTGCAGGAGAATGGGCTGGGGAGGGGGCTGCTCCTTGGCCAGATGACTCCTGCCTTCCCCTCCTGTAAATCTCAGCCCAGGGGTAGGGTTTGGGTTGGGATGAGGGTAAAAAAAGAGAGTGTTACACGTGGCAGGAGAGGGCTTGGACTGGGCAGCCAAGCTGCCTCCAGAGCTGCTGCTGCAATTGTCCCCCAAAACCTGGTCAAGTTGCTGAGCTAGGGCACAGCTCAGGGCTCTCTGTGAGGTTAGGATGGTGTCTGTGGAAACTGCTTTTCACTTGGAGGTGCTAACAAGGTTAATTATATCCAGGAATTGAGGGTTGGCTGTTGACTACTGCAGTTCCAGAGTCTTCTTGTTGAGGTATAAGCTGACCTTAGGAGTTGTGACAAAATCTCTGTCCTGAACCTTCTGTAGAAGATAGGAAGGGACATGAAATGAGTGAGTCTCCTACAGTTCCTCTCCCTGGCTGTTAGTGCTCTAGGGAAAGGATTTGTTCTGATTGCTAAGGACACAGCCCCAAACCTCCCTTTATACCAGTGGGATTTTCTGTATCTGTCTCAGACTTGAAATACAGTTTATTTGAATTAACAACTTGGCTTTATTAAACACTGTGATCAGTGTTTTCTAGTGTAATTATTAATGCAAATATTTCTGCCCAGCTCTTTGATGAACTGAATAACTTGCAAAGTGATGCATAGCTTTTTATGTGCAGTCCTTGATTCATCATTTCAATAAGTTAATTAATTACACTCTTACTTTCCTCTCTTAATGAATTCTGGTTTGGTCTGATGGCTTTGGAAGTCTTAAGCATGTTGTGAATGATTCTAAGCTAAAGTTTCAGAGGGTTTTTATGTTTTCTAGGATGTAGCATTTAACAGCTCTTGCCTTTCAACACACAGCAGACTTCACAACAGCCACCAGCATTAACAGAACTTCTCCCTTCCACTCCCTGTGCTCCACAAGGAAAACCTGTTTCTTCCTAGACAAATCTCCCTATTTTCCCTAGGTGACTCTGCCAAACGTTGCTTTCAGAGAAATTACACTGCCTTCAGCTCCTCTGACCACCAAAATCAGCATTCCCTGGCCTGCTGCAAGTGAACAGCCATTGGAAGCATGTGCCACACTGGAGGTGTCAGTAAATCCAGTTCCAAATTCACTTTTCATGATGATTGGCTCATTTTAAGTGAGCAGGAGCAGGACTTCTAACCTGCCTCTGCCTGCAATGTCACCTGTTGGTGACCTTGAATGTGTGCTCCATGCTTTGTGTCCTGAATTTGCTGGTGAAGTGCACTGACAGCTTTCAGAGCCCCCATCAGTGGAAACCTGCAGTTGGTTCCTTGCACACTGAGGAAATTAAAGAGCATGCAAATGTTTCTCCTAAGTGCATGACATCTGTTTTCCTGGAATCCTGGCTTTACTAAGTTCACTGAAAGCAGATTTCCTGGAAGTCAAACTGATGCATGGAAGAACAACTTCCAGCAGGGCTCTGCTCTTGGATCCCTGTGGCTGTGCTAACCTGACCTGCTTACTGCTGCTGGGATCTGGGGACTTCTGGTGTGCCACCCAGCCACAGTGTAGGTTGTAACTTCTCCTACAGGGGAGACACCACCCCTCACCAAATGGCCCATATCTTTTATTCCACTTTGGCATGCTGTCTCCCTTGCTCCTACAGTTTCTCCCTGCCTTTTTTCCCACCCTGCTATCCCCTGCTTGGATTTGGTCCTTTACCTTTTCCTGTATCTTGCCAGATTTAGGCCCATTTTGGAGGAAGGAGGGAAGCCATGTGTTTGGGGATTTTTTTCCAGTGTCTCAGACCACACCTCCTCAATATCCTCCTCCTTTTCCTATCCCCTTATTTGTCACATGAGTTTTTCATCTCTGCCTTGCCCTCCCATCACCAGTTTCCTCCCTTTCCACTGATCCACTCCCCTCCATCCTTTTGCTGGAGGGTGGCATGGGGAAAAAGTGCCACTGAGCTCAGAGTAGTCACCTTCTTCTCACCTTCCACTTATGTCATGAGATAGATAGGTGGCAAAACCAGGCCCAGCTGATGTCCTTGAGAGAGAATAGAGAGGCTCAGAAACTGAGATAATAATCCATCTCCAATTCAAAGTTAGGTAATTCAGATACTCATCAGACATGAGCTTGGCACAGGCCTAGATCTTGCCTTCTCAGTGTCTTGGTCTTCTATAAACAGTTATCTAAACAGTCAGGCTTCATCAGCTTTGCTTCATTAGAAACTAATTAGAACTGTCACCCCAAGCTGAAAAGATACCTTTGAAGTATAAATATTTCCTCAGCTTTTCTTAATCAAGGCTTTCTTTTTATGCCCCTCTTTCTATGCTGATTCCAGCCAGCACATGAACTAGGAATCCTGGAAGGAAAAACTCCTCCTGCAGTATTTCCAATTGGATAAAACCCAAAAACCCATTGGAAATCTCACCCTTTCCAGCACAATGTCCTGGCCAAGAAAAGCTGGAGAAGCTGCAAAGAAGCATCCAGATGTCTGCATAAATCCCTGAACTGAAAACAAATCTTTGCAAGCCTGTTTATTCTTAATACAGAGAATAAACCCTGGTTAGTTATCCATAGTAATAAACTCCTTCAAGTTCATGGTGCCTACAAGGAGAAGAATCAGCTGTGTTGATAAGCTCCTAGGGCTCTGGGCTCATCAGGCCTGGCCAGCAGTCAGGTAGTTTAATTCAGGGATTTAGTGCAAAAGTTATTGTTGGGGAGATTAAGTCTGGGGATTCATGTCAGAGGTGATTTTTAGAGCAGAGATGTGGGTCTGAGGCAGCTCTGTGGTGAGGTGTACATGTGGCTTTCAGAGCACAGGAGAGAGGTGGAGTCAGAGAGAAGAAATTAATGGGCAGATAGAGCTGTAGGAGATGTACAGTCTAGATCTTATTTATGGGGTCACAGCCACACATCCTGCTTGAGCAGAAGACCATGAGACTGCAGTCACTCCTGCTGTTGTCTGGTCCCTGCTGTTACCCAGGCCAGCTAGATGTTGCTTCATTGACTCACATCTGTGTGCAGCTCAACCCAGAGCTGCCTGCTTTGTGTTCAGCCCACATATTTTTACTGCTCCAAATCAGGCTTTATAGTAAGCACTATTTGAGCAGGTTTTCAGCAAACCAAGCTGAAATTCTGAGCACAGATCCCCTGACTGGTTTAAAGGGTCAAAACCTCCCACTGCTTTGGGCATTCAGCATATATTTGTTATAACAAGATTTATGCACACATAGACACTCTTATTCTCACAGAATCAATCTTTTGCCCTATACATTTTTCACTTCTGTATTTGACAAATATTCTAATAGGAAGGCAAATTGGGAATGGCCACTTATTCTAGAGGGTAAGCTCTGCAAAGGACAGCAGAGGTATGGGATGTGGGGAAGGTCATTCCCACCCGTCCCACACTTGGCCAGGTAATGCTGACCACGTGCAGCCAAGCACTGCAAGTGCCAGAAGCAGAGTGCAGGGACATAAAGGTCCCACCCCACTTCCTTCCCTTTCCCCTGTGCCATGCAGGGACACCAGAGTCCCTCTGCTGCTCCCCTTTCCCTTGTGCACATGTGGTCAGGGCAAAGGGGTGACCAGGTGTCTCCTGCTCTCCACGCTACCCTGAGATGTAGTCGGAGGTCTATGGAGCTGTTAGGTTCCAGAGGAGGCCACAAAGATGGTGAAGGGCATGGAAGGAAAGGCTGAAATCACTTTGTCTGTTCAGCCTGGAGAAGAGGAGGCTGAGGGGAGACCTCATTGCAGTTTAACTTCCTCCCCAGAGAGGGAGGGAGGGGTGGGTGCTGACCTCTTCTCTCTGCTGACCAGTGACAAGACCCAGGGGAACGGCATGAAGCTGAGCCAGGGGAAATTCAGGCTGGATGTTAGGAAGAGCTGCTTTATCCAGAGAGTGCTGGAGCATTGGAACAGGCTCCCCAGGGAGGCAGCCATGGCACCAACTCTCCTGGAATCCAAGAAGCACTTGGACAATGCTCTTAGACACATGGGGTGACTTTGGGGCTGCCCTGTGCCTAAAGAGGAATTGGATTGGATGAACCTTGTGGGTCCCTTCCAACTGGGGATATTCTGAGGTGGAGAACAACATTACCTGAGATAGAGATCTAGGATGGGGCCCTTCTTTGTACATTTTGAGAATGCTTGCCATAAAATCCCTGCTAAATAACTCAGCCTCCTGAAGAGCAAGCTGTGTGAGGTGGCCTTGCTGTTGCAGATGTTTTTGTTGCTTGCTCTCTGCATCTTTATTAACAACACCCTGTCAAGGCTGTTGCATTAAACATTGATCTACCTTGACAGCAGGAGCCAGGGTGTGCATATTGAAGGGCAGGTGTCAGGCCTTTGCTGGTGGCATCCCTCTCACAGGTATTTAACTGTTTCTTGGCACATGGAAAGGCCAGTGGTGCTGAGGTGGTGTGGAGTTACTGCTCACTAAAGCATGCTGGGGAGGAAAACTGCATTCCTGAATTGCATACCTGGAAAGCTACCAAACTGGGAGGCATCTCAAGCAACCTTGCTGTTCTCCTCTTTGGGGTACCATCTGCTTGTTCACATTCACTGGGTGAGAGCTACTTGCCTTTTCATAGCAATTCTCAAGGATGAAGCCTACTGACTTGCAGGAAAATTACCCAAAGGGCAGTTGGTAGTTGAAGCTTCAGCTTTGTCTGGTTATGAGCTCATTGTCTCTAGTTTTGAAGGTGCTTCCTGCAGTGATTCTTTCATGTAATTGCCATTTCAGGATATAGCCTCAATTTCTAAACTTTCTGGGCTTTCTTTGAAATAGTCCCAAGGGAAGGGGCAGGTTCTGAAACTCTGATGACTTCTCAGGAGCAATTCAGACACCAAATATTGGTCTTGGTATTGGGAAATGAGCAGTCAGAAGGGTCTGCCTGGCTCAGGGATGGCTGGGGGAGGAATTGTTTGGTAGCCCTCTGGGGATGTTTGAAAGAGAAAATAATCATGCCAATGTTTTTGTGAAGGGCACTGATGTGAGATCAGAGGGGCAGGGCATTGGTTTCTTTGGCTTCTTGCTTTTAACATAGTGAAAGGCATTCAGAAACTTCACTGGCAGACCAAAAGAAACCTACAGCAACCCAAGAGAGTCATGTAACCCTTGCAGGTACCCTTCTAAATGCTTTACTTTAAGCTCCCCAGCTCAAACCCTCGCCCCACCTTCCCTAAGTGGGGTGAACCTATTCACAGCCCAGTTTCACTTGGATTCTCCCAAGTTTTTGAGCTCTCCATGTGCAAGAGCCATGACATACTAACCCCTCTGGAACTCTTTGTTCCTTCCCAGTAGGGGCATTGCTCCCTGAGCTTTCTTTGTGGCTTTTCCACTGGGTTTCTCCCAAAGCCTGCCCTTGCTTAGGGTGTCTCACTGATGTGAAAACTGCTAGCAAGCTGCTCTGTACAGTGAAGAACATGCTGTCTCTGTGTTCCTGGGGATGGGAGCAGCCAGCTTGCTGGCAATGCATCCCCCTGGTGATGTAGCTCTGGTCCTGGTCCAGCTCTGCAGCCAAGAGGCCATATCCTTGCCACATCATCCATTCCCTGCCTCCACAGCCCCTGCAGTGGCTCTGCCTCGCTGCCTGTAGCTTTTGGCTGGGTGAAGGAGGCTGCTCTGTTTGCCTGGCAGCAGTGCAGGCTTTGGGGGAGGAGCAGTGGTGGGGCTGCTGCGGTTCTGCTGCCAGCTGGCACAGTGGAGGCAGGCACTGAGTGGGATGAAATGCCCCAGATAAAACATTTCCATAGCCCCAACATACCCTTGCCTTTCCCTGGCTTCAGAAAGCACCTAGACTTTAAGCTATCTGCTCACTCTGGGCTTGAATTGGGCTTGAAAGCCTGATCACTGCTGTTTGCAAGTTTTCCTTTTGGCAGAGGGTTGCTTGTTTAGGTGGGATTGTTCTTCTTTAATTGCAATTTTGTAGGATTCTCTGGCTAAAGATCAGTTGGAGGCTTAAATTCCACAGTCACACTAGCATCAGTCTTTAACTAGAGCCAGGTTTGTTGTGGACCCCCTTATCTCAGGGCATGCATTGTCAGTGAGCAGAAGGACAACCTGTCACCTGGGGGGTGCAGCATGTTGCCATGGGGACCCACTGCTGGCAGAGTGGGATCTGGCCCATTTCAGTTCCATCACAAACTTCATGTGTTTTTTTTATCCCCTCTCTTCACCAAGGGCTTTTAATAGAAGAACTAAACCAGGCATTTGCAACTTCTTTTGTCCAGGGCTGAACTCTTGAATGTTTCCACAGGAAAATTTAATCCAACAGTCACACCCCAGTATTGCCTGGTCCTCCAGGAACTGATGGGGTGTGGTTCTCCAAAAATGATCTGCCTGTTTGTCCTGGGCTGAGTTAGACCTCATTTTGCTTGGTGATTGGACTTTTCAGCTCAGTCTAAGTCACTGCACTTTGGGAAGTTAATGAGATGTTTTCCCAGACAGGCTCTGCTCCCAGCAGTGCTAATGCTCCATGTTCACAGTCAGTATTGAGGATTTGTGTGCATCCCAAGGTCACTGCTAAATCTTCTGTCCCATGTTGGGGGTGCAGGGTGAAAGGCTGCACCTGTAGGGTTGGCAGGTGGGATCTCCTCACTTCCAGGAGGTGCTGGGACATTGCAGACACTGAGGAGCACATGCAGCTGCCTAAACCTTCCTCTTTGTGCCCCTCATCCTAATTAGCAGTTGCCTGCCTGCTCTTCTGCTGTGCCCATGCAAAGCCAGAAGTCCCTGAATGTGGTGTGTGCATGAATACTTGGAGCCTTAACAGTCTCCTGTCTAGTCTGAACACTTTTTGTCCCTCCAAGAGCTCCTCAGGCAGGAACCCATGGAAGTTCTCCCTCCTGTGGGTATTCTTAGGTCTCCATCAGGAAAAGCACAGGAATCTCTCCAGACTATTACATCAGCCTCAGAAATGACTCAGACTGGATGTCTGTGCTTTCTGTTGCTGGTGAGAAGACAGCTGGGTTGGAGAGTTTTGGGCAGCCTCATCTGAAGCCTCAGAAGGAAGGCTGAGCCAGCTCATGGTGTAACTCCAGAAGGTTCAGTAAGGGTATATTGGTGTCCCAGGGGATGTCTGCTTCATGTATCTTGTCTCCATTGGTTGAAGAAAAATAAGAAGTGGTCAGAAGTTTCTTCATCTGCTATGACACATCACCTCCCACCTTCCAGTGCTTTGTTTACCTGCTGAGTTGTTAGTATCTGTGCCAGGGACACCACAGCAAAGCCTTTCTCAGCCTGTCCCATGGCTCATTGTGAAGAGCTGTACCACTTTAATTCACTCATAACCTCCCAATAGCAGAAAATAAGCTCTAGGGTTTCTTTTCTTCTCTGTAGTCCTGTGGTCTCATCTTTTCCCAGCATTGGTTGATATGTCCCTCTTGGAGTTTTATTTTCATAAGCTGTGCTGCTTCTGGGTGCATTTCTGGCCTGTTTTAGTTAGACCTTTGTGGTCTGTGCTTCCAGTTTTTGGGCAGATGAGGTCCTGATGGGCAGGCTATGAAATAACTCAGTCATACATAGTGAGTGCTGTCAGTTGCTCTTCAAGGCTGTGACCTTCAAAAGAAGGAAAATAACCCTTGTGGGAAAATACAAGTGTCTTCACCTCCAGTCCAAAGAGACACAAAAGACTGGGATTAATTGGAGCCAGTCACTAGCTTCACCACTGACATCAGCTCATGGATGGGGAGAGAAGTTGGGAAAATGATCTGTGGGCTGCTGTTTGGTTGCTTTATGTGAGCACAATCACAAGCAGGAGGGAGCTGGAGCCCCCAGACCACTCTGTTGAAGATTATTCTCAATGCATTGGTAAGCCTCAGGGTGGACTCTGCTGCACAGCAGAGCTCAGCTCTGTCTCTGTCATCCTAAGAGCACTGCAAAGCTCTTAACAGCAGGGGGAAATGGAACAGTTAAAATCATGGGAGAAAAACAACTCCTTTGGGTTTGGAAACTAACTGGAGAGTGATAGTATGAAGAGGTGAGGAAGGGCTGCTCTGAAATTCTCTGTGCCACGTGGGGAAAAGCATCTTTGCCCAGTTTGAAGGGGCTAGGGAGGGAGGAGGGAGTGGTGGGCAAGGACACTCCATGGAAATGATGGCTCAGGAGAGCCAGGAAGGGAAGTGTCTCTGTGAGAAAATGGAACAAAAAGTGGTTTTGACATGAGGGAAGCTCCAGAGCTCATTGGAAGGAAAGGAGAGAAAGGGTCAGGGATATTTCATTTTTCCAAATGATTTTACCTTGTTTGCTTTTCAAACACCAGGGGGGAAACTCCTAAAGTAGGTAGAAACTCTCACTAGACTTTCATTGCTTTCTGCTTCCAGCCTCTCTGCAAAGCCCTCAAGTGCAGACTTTCACAGTAATTCAGCACATCTGCTTCTGGCCCCAAAACCCACCCATGAACCTGGGGGAGGTTTGGCCCTGGGCTGGGCAGCTGCTGGGACAGTGCAAACACGAAAGCAGAGCCAAGTGACTGCCCTGGAGCACAGGGGGGAAGGTTGGTCTCTGGCTTGCCCAGGAACAGGCTGAGGGAAGGTTTATGTCAATTCTGATTATATTCAGATGGATTCATCTATCAGTTTGGGGCTTTTCTGCTGGCAGAGTTTCTGAAGGGTGCAGGCACCCTTGAACAGGTGCTGGGAAGCTTCCAGTCCTGAAGGTCCCAGGGGAAAGAAGTGATTGAGGATGATGGCAATTGGTAACTCACCCTAGAAATTCTTGTGCACTACTCTTGGAAAGGCATGAAGGGTAGGGGGCTACCTACCATTTCTGGAGCATGCAGGCAAACTCTAAGCATGAAACTTTTGGGCTTGTAATCCCTCTTGCAGCATATGAAGGCTTTTCCTGGGAGCTGCCCTATGTCCTTTACTTGTACCCAATTAGCAACACCTTTATTGCACTGAGACTGATGAGAACATCCAGGCTGGTTCCTGCTCACTGAGCAGCAGCAGGGTTGCTAACTTTCACTTCAGCAGGTTCATGGTCATTTGGGCTAAAGAAGAAATGACAGTGTCCTTTAAAAAAGGGCCAGGGCATTGTTAGACTGTGTGAGATTTAGGAACCAAAATGCTTTCTAAGTTGTTTGGGATTTGGCAACCTAACTCTCTCATCCCTTCAAAAACCCCAGTGTTAGCTTTCACTGTGAGCAAATGGATTCTTTTTCCCTAGAATCATAAAACCATGGAGGTTGCCATCTTCATCCCCTTGCTCAAGGCAGGTAATTTTAGGTACTCCTTCAGGTTGCAGTCCTTTGCCTCTAGAAAAGCCTGGCTTGGAACCCCAGGATAATGGATTTGCACATGGCCTTTGGCTGGTGGAGTAGCTCAGTGAACACAGTCATTCCCAGAGGAGACCTGCTCAAGTGAGACTAACTCATTGCTCCTGGGATGTAGGGGGTGGAATGAGGTGCTCTTTGACATCCCAAGCATTAACAAGATGACAACCAAGGAACACTCTTGTTTTTCCACCCCCCATTTAAAAGCATGTCTTGTTTACTAAAGGAAGTGAAGAACAAAATGGAACAAAGCCTCTGAAATATTGAAGTTCTTCACATCTTACTTGTTTTAATCTCTGTACCTCCAAGGGGGACAGCAAACTATCTGAGCCTGGCTTTGGAGTGCTGGATACCAGCAGTATTTTGTCTCTGCTTGTAGAACCTCCTCAGCCTCCAGCTATGTGCTGTTGCCAGCTGAGGCTCCTGCACAGGGGGAGCCAGTGCCTGCTGCTAATCCCAGCACACTCACAGAGCAACCACTTGTTACCAGGAGCCTGAATTAATCAGCTTGGAAAATTTATTAGATTAGGGAGGAATGACAGTGACCCAGAGAATGAAGTTCTGAAGGATTGTGCTTTCACCATCCCAGGGCTCAGGCTACAGACAACAGAATGCTGCATTTTTGGGTGTTATGGGGCTCAGGACTGGAGCTGGTGTGTGCCCTAGTGCCCTTGGACAAGCAGGGGAGGAGCAGGGCTGGCTGCAGCTGAGCTGGAGGGCTCCTGGGTGACTGGTGCAGGGGTTTGTTTACTGGCTTTGTGTCTGATGGCTTCTTGCACATGTAGAGGTTGACTGTACACTCTGTTAATCATGCTGATTGATAAACCATCTGAGTATAACATCCAGCCAAGCATCTAGGGAGGTGTTTTCTGTTTCTGTCTAGGCTATTCACTTCTCTTTCAACCAACAATGAACTTTGTAAAGTAGGGAGAGGCTCCTTTTTGGCTATCACACTGTCATAATCTTCTCTGGGTTTTTAATTTCCTCAACCCCCTGACCCATTAACACTGGATTAAGTGTGTTAGGAAGATAAAAATCAGCTTCCAGCTTTATGGACAATTGATTGGAAGATAAAAAAAAGCTGGAGTGCTGAGCATATCTGGCTGAAGCCTCTATAAGACCTCTTAAAAATTATTTATTAGATACTCAGTGTGCCAGAATAGCCTGCTAAAGCTGCAAAGGCAAGAGCCTCAGGGGAGATTTCCCTGCTCTACTCTGTGCCAGCCCAGCTGTGGCTGTCTGTAGTGTTAGGAGTAAACACAGCTCCCATAGACATGCAGCTCCTTTCTGTCTGCAGCAAATTCAAGTGTATTTATAGGCATCAGCCATCTCTGAGCTCCTTTGATCCCTTCTTTCCACCTGAAGAAGTTGTGCTTTGAAAGAAAACACCATCTCTGTCTTTTTAGTGGCAGAATTAGAGAGAAACACCAAGCCACCAACTTTCAGAATGCCTCTGATGCCTGTAATGTTTATTTTAACTTCTAAGAGAATATATCTGAGGGCCTGATCCAGAAGCAAACATGGGCAAGGAAAGCAGCAGCAGATCTTGTTCCATCTCCATGTACAGATAACACCTCTCTGCAGTGCCAGGCTCTGAGGTTATCACAAATGCTCCCATTTAGATCATGAAGCTCTTGTTGGAGCCCATCTAATGTAAATCCATTTGTAGCAAGCATGCTCCCCCTCTTGCATGCATATTGATGAGGTGCCAGCTCCTGACAAAGATAATGTTCTGTGCAGCCAGCACTGTTATTGGCTCTGGCTGACAAATGGGTTTCTAAGCCACAGGTGGATCACAAGAGCTCTGAAGTCAGATCTGTGTTCTTGGGAGCTGAGCTGCCTTTGTTCTAGTGTGGAATTAAAGCAGAGAGGTGTGAAGTCCCCTGCTGCTGGCTGGCACTCAGGGAGTGATCAGTTAGAGGTGAGGGCACCCTCACTATCCCTGGAAACACTGCTGGTGGCTGGAATGGTAGAAAGCTGTGCTACAGGCAGTGGTAGTTGGCTGGGGAGGCTGATGCCTGCCCTTGGCTCTCCTGGGCAAGGTTCCATGTGCAGGATGGTGAAGCAGCACAATGTCAGGGCCAAGAGCCACCCTCAGAGAAGAAAACAGCATGGCCCCCTCTGAAATGCCTTGTCTAGAGCCTGTGAGCCCATATTGTCTGAGTAAGGCTGTGACTGAATTTCTTGAGCTATGGTGCTTGCCATGCCAAGGAGCACAAACTCTCCATCCCCATCCAGATAGTGCATTCACACCTCCTCTGTACACCTAGAAGCCCACACCACAGGCAACACCTTTGCCTGTTTTTGAAAGGAAACATGGACCTGAAGGCAAAGATGTTCATGAAGGATTTATGCTAGGAGCAAACCAAGACATGCCCATGGGATGGCTCAGAGACAGCAGGACCATTCCAGTGGCATGGTGCAATGAGACTTAGCTCCTGAAACCTTTTCCATGTTGCAGAGAAGCTATTTACACTTCTGGAGTGTCACTTTGTGATCAATACTGGGACTGAACAAGGTGTAACACAACTAAGGTTGCTTTCTGTGCACAGTAAACCATCAAGAGATACTTGGTTGCTTGTTTCCCTCTCTCTGTGCAAGTCTTTAATCCTGCTGGAGTAGGCAAGGAGCAGCACAGTTTACATGAAGCTGAAGTAGCCACATCATCCCTTCCCAGCAATAGTGTAGCAGGAGAAACCTTGATGAAACAACATCCTCTGCAGCCAAACTTCTTCATCCAGATGAAACCATATGAGCTCAATTGAAGAGCTCCTCTTAGCCTCAACTCATGGAGTTGTTTTCCCTCATTAATTTGGTGCTTGTTAAAATTGGCTGCTGTGTGCCCCAAATAGCTAATCTAGCATTTAAAACCCAAAATATCTGATTGTTTTGTGGTGCTTTGAATGGCCTTTAGTGAAAGCTGCTCTGCTGCTCTCTTGTATTTCTCATTTGAAGGCAATGGCTGCCTTACAAATGAATAGGTAAGGTAAAGGTGTTTCACATGTGAACCAAGATGTACTACTCAGTAATGCCTAATTAAGTTCATTCATGATCTGGCACATGATGCTTAGCTTAGTTTGGGCATTGCAAACCATTAGTAAATATTGTACTTGCAATAAATTGCTCCTGGCAGCAATTATTTTCAGGAAGGTGCCTCATTTCCATCAGCAGAGGGAATCTGAAGCCTGAGGAACTCCCAGCCTATCTTTTTAAAATACCAGCAGCAGCAGCTGCATGCCAGTGTGACAAATACACAGCTTCACTTTGTAGGAGTGATGAGGAGCTTGGGAGAAGCTAAGGAAATATTCCCAGGCACTGGAAATCACCCCAAAGGCAGAGCTAGAGGGAGTAATGCAATGTGCTGTGAGGTAGGAGCTGCAGGACAGGCTGCTTTTGGAAGGTGTGGGTGTAAGATGCTGCTAGGGTGCTGGATGCACAAAACCATCCCCATGAGTGTTGTGGCTGAGATGCACTAGCTGCTTCTGGAGGCTCCCAGCTTCACAGTGTGGTTTGTTAGCTGGGCTGGGAGCCAGCACCCTGCCACGCTGCTGGTGATGCTCTGCCAGCCTTAGAGAGAGCTGCAGTTGTTTGTGCTGGCACAAACCACCCCCATCTTTAATGTCTGAGAGATGGAAAAGACTGGCCTGCCATCCCAAAATACAAAACTGAGTCTAGGGTTGTTGTCAAACACTGTCATTAGACACAGAGCTGCAAGACAAGGAAGAAAGTAGAGCATTATTTATTTGTGAAACTCACTTTTCCACCCAGGCCCTGGGATGCTCACTGGGAAGATGTCACTTGCATTTCATTTTTTTCCCCCTGTGCCCTCAGTGTGGTTCCATCTTACAGGCACTTTAGCACTGAGTTAATTGCTGCAGGAATGGATGTCTGTAGTCCATCTACACGACATGATGCTAATTCTCTTGGGGAGAAGGAGAGGGGAGTCTGTTTAGTACCAAACCATTCAGTTCATTGCCAATGGACTCTCAATGTTCAAAGGCAGGAAGAGAAACAAACACATCAAAGATGCTTTCATTTGGAAAGCATAGGGGAAGTTGCCTCATGGGCAGAGGACCTGTCCATGTTAGGGACCATAATTATCAACCACAGCAGCAGGGAGGGGGTAGGATGGACCTGTACCCCCCAGATATTTTCAGGTAGCCTGAAATTCATGGGGATATAACCCTAAATGAGTGAGGTTGCTCCTGCCCACTCTCCAAATCTAACAGGCTTGGTCATCCTTGAACTCTACAATAATTTTGGAGAACACAAGGACACAAGGGCAAGGGGAAAAAAAAAAAAGCCAGAATAAAGACAATATTGTCCTAATTGGTACCAATCTGCTTTGGAGCCTGCCCAGAGGTCCTTTTCTGTTGCCTAAATCCTGAGCTTGTCTGGATGTGTCAGAGATGCTGCTGGTCTAGGTAATGCTGTTGTTTTGGTGCAGTTTGAGCTGGCTGCAGTCAAGAAGGGTTGTGGTGTGCTCATGTTTGCTGCTGCTTTACACCTTCTGCTGGCAGCCCCTGGCCACCTTCACCTGCTGTCACACATCCATGAGCTGCATCATCACCCTGCCCTGCTCCAGGAACATGTTGAGGTGTGCTCTTAACTAGGGTTGCATTGCTTGGTCTTGTGGAGATATAAATAACAGCTGTGTGCTCAGACCTGGCAATGCTTGATTCCTGCAGGAGCACTTCTGCCTTTTCTGTGCTATAAATACACCCATGCTCATGCATTTTGCCTTCAAGAGTATAGAACAATGGAATTTGCTCTGGGAAGGTTGCAGTCACAGACCAAACCCTGTCCATGTGGGTTTTCACTCTCTGCTGGCAAAAGCCTAGCAGTTAATTAGGCTGGAAAACCCAAAGGAAAGTGAATTCAGACATCCAGTCCTGGAGTGGCATGGAAAATATCTCTATGACAACAGGAATTTACAGCCCTTCAGTTTTAATATACCAAAGGATAAGGGTAATTTTACAGCCACTAGGCAGAAGATATATCCCTTTCTCTTGATAATCCCTAGATTAAATGGAAACCATGTTCAGGAGGTCCCAGATGTGAAAGCAAAATGAAACCTAAAAGTTCTAAATGCAAATGTAGAGCAGGACAAACCTTTCAGCCCTTTTTTTTTTTGGGGGGGGGGGGNTTTTTTTGGGGGGGGGGGGGATACTGCAATATATCACAATGATTTCTTCTCACAGTTGAATATGGTGTCCCTCTTTGCTAACACAGGGCTCAGCATGGCACATGTAGCATGAGGAGGGACTAGTTCCTACCCTCAGCAGCACAGTTCACCTCTTGGAGAGATTATCACTAATTGTCATCTTCTGATGGTATTGGTTTCTATCCCAAAATGACCTCTGGTGCAGCAGGGGAGAAACCTGCTGCCTATAAATGTGTGGAAAAGGCAGGGTGAGGAATCACTGCAGCCTTCTGGTTTGTTTTCTGTAAGACCATGTGGGGAGTGCCAGCAGGTTTAGCCTTTTGTGATGAGTGATAACAACATCTTAAGCCCAAATGTTAATAGGGAGCATGAAATCACTAGCAAAGTAGAAAATGGCTAAGAAAACTCAAGGGGCCTAATTTTAACTTTAACAATGAGTCAGGCTTGGAGAGCCCAGTGCCACAGAGCAAGCAGTGGGATGCTGAAGGTGAAGGATTTTCAGTGCAGAGCCCAAGGCTGCCACTCTTTTGAGGTCTTACACTGGTTTGCCTGCCAGAAAAAAGATCTCCACCCCCTGGAAGGGGAAGATTGCTATGCTTTCCAATGATCCAAACAGGGCTGAGTGCTGCCTGAATGTGTTACCTGGGTGGAAAGTGATGTGTGCAGGCACCTACCCAAGCCTCTCCAAGCTAGAGTGCTCTCCAGTGAGAGAAGGGAACCAAGGATGGGTAGGAAACTTGGGCTTGGGGCACATTTTGTTCTTTTCTGCATGTTGCTCTGGCCAGCACTAAAATTATTGAGGCTCCCACTAAATCTGCACAGCTGGGAGTGCAGAGACCTGAGTCAGAGCAGGACAGGAGCAGGGGAGAGCAAAGAGAGCTGAAAGCTGGGGAGGGACTGTTTAGGATGTCAGGTAGTGATAGGACTAGGGGGAATGGATGCAAACTAGAGGAGGGGAGATTTAGATTGGATATTAGGAGGAAGTTCTTCACTGTTAGGGTGGGGAGACACTGGAACAGGTTGCCCAGAGAGCTTGTGGAAGCCTCATCCCTGGAAGCTTTCAAGGCCAGGCTGGCTGGGGCTGTGGGCAACCTGCTCTAGTGGGAGGTGTCCCTGGCAGGCAGAGGGGTTGGAACTAGCTGATCTTTAAGGTCCCTTCCAACTCTGGTGATTCCAGGATTCTATGATACTTGCCTCACAGTGCCCTGGGCTCTAGCTCTGGAGGGCATCTTGGCTGGTTTTATCCTCTGGCTATTCTATAAGCATTTGAATCTAAAGAAAAAGCCTTGGGAAGTTCTTTATCCAAATTTGAGCTGAGCCCAGGCACAAATGCAGTGTGTGGGAGGGAAGCTGAGAGCCCAGGCAGAAAGAGCAGACAGTGCATGGAGGGAGAATGGGTGAAAGCAGACAAAGGAATTGAAAATGCACAACAAATAAATTAATTGGATAAACAGTGGGGCCAAAAGGGAAACCAGAGGAGACATCTGTGTCCTGTAATAAGTCTTTCAGAACTGCTCAGATTAAAGGAGAAAGTGGAGATCAAACAAGCTAATTCAAGCAGATGCCAGGCTCCAAGGCTAATGTGGAGCTTCATTACTTACTTTTACTCTGACTCTTCCTTCTCTTCTGAAGTAAGTGAATTTCCCAGACAGCATTTTTGGGTTGTGCCAGACAGGAACCCAGCTGCACACTCCAGCCAAGAGCTGTGGCCAGGTTCTCCTCCTTGCCACGTTCTTCTTTCCATTTTTCCTTAGATGTAATGATTTTCCAGCCTGGCCTTCTAGTTATTCCCATCCTGAAAATCACTTTCAAAACTCTTGATGAACAATGTGGGGAATGGCTGGGGTGCCCTAAGGCCCCACATTGCTCTCCCTGTTCCTTACACCCACCCAATGCTCCTTGACCTTATTCATTGCATCCCCTGGGTTGGAGACAGAGGTCCTGCCATTGGGTCTGTCATACCTGATCACAGCAATCTTTTAAGAGCACTTTTAGTCATGTTTTCCCCACTCACATCTGAGCTTTGGTGTCCTTCCTCAACATGGGTCTCTTTTGAGCTTTGGAGTCATTATGGAGGGGTTTGGTTCTCCTGGGTGCAGTGTCTGAAGGCTCTGGGTTAGATTTTTCTGCCTTCCACCAGGTTTTAAGGAAGCCAAGCTCATAAAGCTGTCAGGAAAGCTCAGATGACTTGAAAAGCTTTATCCCAAATGAAAGAAACCAGGATGCTGGTGGCCAAAGGAAAGGCTGAGTGAGGTTTGTGCCTCCTCTGCTCTTGCCCACTGAGCACAGCTTCATATCTGCCCTCCAGTGTGCTTCTCTGTTACCCTATGAACACAACCACCACGCTGGTTTTGGGGAGGGGTGGGGGTAGTGCTGAGACTAGACAGCTTTCTTTGATTACAGTTTTAGAGTAGGTTGGCACAGGCTGCTCCAGAGCTGAAATCCAGGAGGAATAAGGTAAAAGCAGCAGCACTTTCCCTGGGGATGGATGGTCCTTCTGGGTGTTTATATGGCATTTAGACACTGTGTGTGCTCTGAATGCTCTTCCTGGCAGTGGCAGGCTGTGTCAGAGGGGTCTCACTGCTCTTCATGCCTTTCATTTTGCAGGACAAGATGCACATGCAGCTATCAGGGATCTACTGTAACAGAACCAGGCTAGAGCAAAGCACTGCTCTGAAATTCCTTCCTGCCATTCACACAGCTCAGGTGCTCCAAGGACAGGAAACCTCAGCACACAGGTCAGTACCATATAGGCACCACTGGCTAATACTTCAGCAGATCTGGGTGCAAAACGTGCAGCTACCTTGCTAAACACAGGAAGATCGAGTGGCAATGCTCTTTCCATCATCCCCTGAGGCTGGCAGGGTTTTCCCAGGGCTGTAAGGACTAGCTGAGCTTTGTGAGATCTTCCCACAGAAATGTTACACTATTTCCTTTATTCCTTCCCTCTGTCTTCTTAGATCCTCTGCACCATAAAGGAAATGCTTGTCTTGTGTGGTTCTGTACAATAACACCCCTGTAGCTCATGTTTTAAGTTAAAAAGAAATGCTTATCTTCCCTCAGTTGCTTGCATTAAGCTCCACAAATCCTGAAGTCATTAGCAGCCAGAGCTGGGCCAGGCTGGAGCTGCTCACACCTCCAGCTGCACAAGTTTGTATGAAGGCTTTTAGCTGGTTAAAGACATCAGAAGCCTGATAATATCTGCTTGCAATTATACCTACTAATGAGGCATGTAGCTCAGCAGGAAGGCTGCTATTTGCATACCCAAGTGCCTGATAGATGTTAGTCATCTGTGGGTACCTGCAAAGCCCTGAGCTGCGTGCAGGGCTTCCCAAAAACCCAGCACTCCCACGGCTGTTGGTGCAGCCCTGGCCTTGAGATGGCCACAGCAATTCCCTCTCTAAAGCCAGTGGAAAGAGTCAGCTTATTTCCCTGGAGGCAGAGCTGCTTTAGGCTGCCCTTCTGCTGGCAGCTTTGTTTCCAGCTTGGGAAGTGATCCCAGGATCAGAGGCTGGGGTGGTTTGATTTCCAAGCTTGTTTGTGTTTCTGCACCACATGGAGCAGTTTAACATTTGGGGTTTGTGAAGCTTGAGTGTCTGCTTTTAATAAGGTCACCTGCAAGCATTCAGACTTGCTCTTGTGTGGGTAATAAACCCCTCCTGTGCCTTTTAGAGGTCCCAGTCCTTCAAAACAGACGTACAGCAAGCTGCTGTCCTCCCTGTTTTGGCCCAGGGCTTTGTTGCACTCTCTCTCTATACCTGTGTGTGTATATATATATTCTGCACTATCTGTATGGTGAGAGTAAAGTACATATGGATATCTGTATGTAGAGTCTGGGGACAAAGAATTACTTCTCTCTAGAAACATGAGGAGTGAACCTCCTGGCAGGGGGACTCAGCTGTGGAGGAGATGCTCTTGCTCTTGGGATTGGTTTGTCCTGTGATACAGGCAGCAGAGAAGGGTGCAGGGCTCCAGAAATACAGCAAAAAGCCACAGCCATGAGAATCTCAGACCGCTCTGAGGCTTTTTCCTCCTCCAGACTCATGTAGTGTAACCAAAAAGCCAAGGCAGGATCCTGCCTTCTATGACCAATAGTGAAACACAGAGTGAGAAACTCATGTGTCCCAGTATGTACATTGAGGGACAGATTTCCATCTGTATTTACATCCAGATCCTACATCTAGGGTCTAGATCAGACTGAGCTTTAGTGGCTAAAGGGAGAAGCAGAAGATATTTCTGTGAGTTAACCTGGCCTGAAAGAAAAAAACAAATGAGAAAACAAAACAGCCAGCAGTTCCCACTTGGGATCAAGCAGGATTAATTTGTTGTCAGATTGAAATAAAAATGGTGTTTGGGTTGGGGTTAGGGTTTATTTGTTTGTTTACTTTTATCTTCCCTTAAAACAGACATTGCACTAGATTCCAAAAGCATTTATCCTAAAACCCAGCAGCCAGGTTAAAAGCTGAGCTGTTGCCCATTTTATCTGAAGGAAGAAAATGTTCCCATAGTGTTCTCAAGGCTGCAAAGCAAAGATGGGCTGGAGCTGAACAACACTAACCACAAGTACTGCAAGGAATACATGAACATGACCCCAGCCTCCTGCTCCAGCCATCCCTCAGCCATGCACTCAGCTCAAGCTTGCTGTTTGGCAAAGGCAAGTCTCAGAGCAACTGTGACTGATCCTGCTTGCCATGGGGAAAGCAGAGACATTTGCTTCCTGAGAAGGGTTTACAGGAAGCAAGGCTCCTTTTACACTAAAAGTACAGCCTGAAGAAGCCACAGCTCTTTGTGGCTTCCCACCATGCATGTGAAAGGCAGGTCTGGTGGCTGAAGAGTGTGCAGATAGGTAGTGCTTGAGAAAACCAAAGGCACAGAAACTGTTGGGCTTTTTTTGGACTGTTTTCAAAGCCTGAGCATGTCAGGGTTGGGTTAACTCCTTAGAAAATGGTGCTGAGCCAAGCTCTGTTCCTCTGGATGGGAAAGCCTCCTGATGCAGGGAGGAATGTCAGCTGTCAGCATTTCTTTCTGTATTTCTCCCATCCCTTTTCTTCCAAATTGAAAGAATTAGTATAAATTGGGGCTTCCTGGTGGGGCTTTTGCAATAATGAGTGGTTTTCCATGGGATCTGCTAGGTAATGCTCACTAGAAAGCATGGAGGAACTTGTCAGAAGCCA
Organism: Galbula dea; assembly: GCA_013399015.1. Taxonomy (NCBI): domain Eukaryota; kingdom Metazoa; phylum Chordata; class Aves; order Piciformes; family Galbulidae; genus Galbula; species Galbula dea. Next base: position 736,972 of record VWZX01008184.1, read on the forward strand.
GAAGCTATACAGCAGTGTAATAAGGATGTGGCAAAGGGCCAGGCTCAGCTTTCTGTTTTCACAGTTTAGGTGTAATTTAAATGTATTTTAAAATAGGTAGCATTTTTTTTTCTGTTGTTGATTGCACTCAACCCATCCAAGATCCTAAAGGAATTAGAAGGAGAAAGGGTGGTCAGCCATTGAGCCAAAGCATCAGGCAAAGACAGAAAGGCAAGCAGCCTGCTTGTGAGAGAGCAACAGAATTTGGGGTTAATGACACTTTTTATCCAGACTGGAGCAGAGCAAAGGAAATTCTAAAGGCTTAAAAACTATTGCTGTAATGTGAACTGTAGTTCTTAGCCAGCTTTTGTTTTGAAGTTATTTATTTACCATGACTAATTCAGACTTTTAAATGCAGGCACTGTCTCACACGTGGCATTGCCTGGCCTGGGCTCTCTGGGCACCAGGGCTTGAGGTACTTGGAGCCTGGGAAGGGAAAGCTGCTGGTTCCTGCTGGCAGTAGCAGCCTTTCCCCAGATGAAAATGCATTTCACAAATGTGCAGAGGGATGTTCATGTACCAAGAGCATGGACACAGAACCAAGAAGCTGCCTCCCTATTTCTCATCTTGCCCTATTTTTGTATAATTACTCATCCCAGAGCCAGCAAGCAGCCAAGTGTCATCACAGAGCAGAGGTGACTTGGGAAGGGCTGGTGGGCTGCAAAGCTCCAGCAGCAGAACTGGCTTCCAGCTCAGCTCTGCACCTGCCTCTGTTTGAAGGGTAAAGATGATGGTAAGTGTGTTCAGGAGACCATTGCTCTTACTTTTCCCTGCCCTGGGAGCAGGGTGAGGCAGGCAGCACTTCAAACACAGGTGGTTGAAGGGTTGCATGTCTCCACCTTCCTCCCCCAAAACAAAATCTCCTCTGTGGGTTGAAGAGAGTGTGTCCTGCTGCCCCTCTCCTGACACAGGCAGGCCCTAGATCTATTAATATGGACAAGAAAGGAGGCTTGGGGGGGTGGAAGTGGTGGAATCCTGGGCTCAGTCATAGCAGTGCCACGTTCAGATTCCTTCAGCTGTGTGTGACGCACACCAGGCACGAGCTGGGCTAAAAATAAACCTGGAGTGTTGCTGCTGTGTTAGTCTCCTCTTGACAGTGCTGGCTTTGTTTTAGAACATCTTCAAGGCACGTTGAATGGGTGAGGGAGGAGGGTGGGGAGTGGGGAAGAAGTGATCTTTTTCTTTAGAGGCTTCAAAGCAGTGCCATTTCCTGGTACTGATCACACACATGCTAAGGCTATGCTAAATAAAAGCATAGCTGCTAATTCTTAATGCACACATATTGATAGCAGTTTCATTTAGGTTAATCAAGTAAATGAATGAACAAATTAATTCAGCACTTACCTACCAATGTGACAGAAAGGGCCCATGCTGCAAGGCAGACTTGGCAAGGACCTGAGAGCTGGCCCCCAAAAAGAGAGAGCTGGGAACAGGAGGTGGTGGTCCAGTGGACCTCAGGTTAAGGACTTGCTGGCTCTAAGGACAAGAGGACTAAAGCAGAGAGAAAAGCTTCCAAAGAGGGAATTCTGGAAAGAAAATGCATGCTTTTATTCAGACATTGCATCAGTGGTGCAGGTCCTAGTTCCACCTTCCCCAGCCCATGCCATGGGTCAGTATCTAAATCACATATACACCTTGTTAGCAGACTGAGCTGGAAACCAGCCTGGAAACAGCTCTCCCAAAGCCCTTCACCCCTTCTCGCTAGGGTTGCTGCCCTCTGCACCACTGGGGCTGGCTGGAGGATGCACAAAGCAAGCACACCAGCCAGGGGTGGGTACCATGGGGCTGGGCTTGTGCTGCTCTCCTGCAAAACCAGCCTCCTGCCTGAGGAGCAGAGCCCTCAGCCTTGCTTCTCTGTGTTACTCTCTGCAGAGCTGTCTCAAGGAAGAGCATTTTGGAGCAAGGTTTTTAAAAAGGTATCTGGTCAGAGATGTGGAGGTTGCATTGGGCAGCAGCAAACCCCTTCATGTGTGTGATGGCAGTGCCAGAGATGTGCCCAGCTCCCCTCCAAAGGCATGGGCAAGGCATGGCTGCATCCCCTGCTCCGTGCTAGGCACAGCAAAGGGCCAGGGTGGTCCTGCACTGTCACTCCCCAGGGACACTCACCTGCCCCAGAGCCCCCTGGCTTGGCAGGTCCTGCTGTGGCTGGTTGCTGGAAGTTAGCTCACATCACTTTTGCTTTTTTTTTTCCTGGAGACAAAAAAAAAAAGTAATTTCTTCCTCTGAAGGCCAGGGCCAGAGTCAATGTCTGCTAATGAATGCAAACCATCAGTGAGCAGGAATGGAAAATAGGGATGAGGTGGCAGGCAGTGGCTTGCTTTCAGTGCACCAAAAAAAAACCCAAACCCTTTTAAATTTAAATTTAGTAAAGAATTAAAAGCACATCCAGGCAGACTCTATTAGAAAGTGAAATATTTGATCTTGGCTATTAATCTGTTACAAGAATATTTTCATTTCCTTGCCATATGTATCCAGTGATAGACTTTCACAAATGAGATGGCATTAAAATGTACTTTATGTTTCTAGTCAAATCTCTTTTATTATTATGCAAGCCCTAGTTAGTAAAAAAAAAAAAAAAACAATTACAGAAGCAGACTAAGAGGAATAAATTATTTTAACTCATTTATACAAGTGAAATATTGCTTTACTTGAAGGCAATGCATTGTGCAATACTAAATTGCCTTGGGAAGAGGTGGCTCCATCACAGCTGTGTTACTATCTCCAGGAGACCTTATAGGCAATGGAAGCAAAAATGAGCCTAAAAGTGGCTCAGGTAGCATGGGGGCTGCAGTGGCTCAAGTCCTGAGAGCCTCCAGACACAGGGACTGAATACAACCTCTCTGGACCACTTTTGTTACTGAATCTTGACCTCTTCAGTGCTGTCTGGGAGGTTCTGCACCATCTCTCACACTGGCTGGGAGAGGCACCTAAACCCAAGGGACTGCTTGAACCCCCAACAAACTCACCCCATGTCCAGGCTAGGAGGTTTAAAAAAACCCATACAGCCCCAAACCACAAAAACCCCAACCACTCCTCTGTGAAAAAAAGAAATCATGTACAAACCAAATCAACAACAAATAGGAAAAACCTATTTGAAATAGACTTCTTCAGCAGCCATGCAAGTTCAGGGGATGGGCTGCCCTCCTGCTGCCCTGTCACCCTCTGACCATGACATTGCTCTTCTTCTTTTTCTGGCTCCTGAGGCTGCTGTCAAAGAGAAAAAGGATGGACTGGGAGACTTGGGACAGCTCTCAAACACCCCAGAGCCCTGCCAAGGGCTGTGTTTGCTGTGCAGGTGGTGTCCTGGGCTGCATCCAAAGAAGTGTGACCAGCAGGTTGAGGGAGGTGATTGTGCCCCTTTGCTCTGGTGAGGTCTCACCTGCAGTGCTGTGTCCAACTCTGGAGTCTTCAGCACAAGAAAGACACAGACTTGTTGAAGCAGGTCCCAAAAATGATCAAGGGAGCTGGAGGATCTCAGGATGAATCACATAGATTGGGAGCTAGCCAGTGTTTGGCAATTGATGCCTGGAGCTGGTCACCCCATGTCCCTCAACTCCAGGTTCAGCCCTTTCTTGGGTTAGCAGTCAGTGCCAACAGGTGCCAAAGGCAGCCAGGTGAAGGGATAAACATGCTGAAGTCTTAATCTGGCACCAGAATAGCCAAGACCATGAGAAATTGCCCTCCATGGCTGGTTAACTATGGCAGAGCCTCAGGAACCTCCTGCTTTTTTAGGCATTAATAGACAGCAGAGATTTACAGCTGTCTGCATTTGTGAGGCCTCAGATGAGTAACATTTTCTGGGTTTAGAGAACAGGCCACAGAGTCTTTACTAAGGACTGAAAACATATCAACCATCAGGGCACTGAAGCAAAATCTCTCTTGACAAGGCAATGAACTACCTCATTCCTCTTGAACTTGAGTTACTCTGCCTTCCTCCTGGCAAACTGCTCTGCAGTCACTTCTGTGTCATTACCTGTGAATTAACCACAATCTACACTAGATAAACATTAATTACCAGCAAGGCTGATGAAGCATAGCAGATGCAAAACCAGGATGGTGTTATCTCAAGCAAAGACAGATCCATGAGCTTCCAAGCCAGGATAGGGCTGTGGGGAAGCTCAGACCATGCCACCCTACACTGGGGTTTTGGTGCACAGCCTCCCAGAGCCTGCAGGTTCTAGCTGAAACTCACAAAGGAAACCAAACACTTGAGCACCTGGTAGCTTGCTGCTTTTGATCTAGCTTTTGCTTTTTCATTTCCCACCCTTTTTTTTTTAAAGTAGCAGCCAATGACACATTTGGAGATAATTAAAACAAAGATTCAGCCTTTCTTTTAATATGCCCTGGCTATTAGCAGCTGTATGAGGAATATTATACCTCTTCTACCATCTAGAAATAAAACCAGGCTTCAAAACTGACAGCAGTAATGGTTGGGGTTGGGTTTTTTGTTTGTTTGGGGTTTCTTTTTTTTTTTCCTTCTTTTCTTCCACAGAAAATCTTTCTTTTGTGTGCTAGGACTAAAATAGCAGCACTGTGTTCCCTCCTCTGTTTAACCAGCTCTCATTGCATCCAAGTGCCAAAAAACCAGTGGAATTCCTGAACAGCAGGTGAAAAGAAAACACAGGAGCAAAAGCAATTCTGGCTGCCAAGAGAAGCTGCAGCACTGCTTGAGGTTGGGGGGGGG